>CM044562.2:1976198-2229570 GCA_024416835.2 Perccottus glenii
TTCATGCTAATCCAAACATGAACATAGACATAACTAGACATAGACATAACTTGCTACAGACTAAATCCTGCACCTGGGAACTTGTCATGGGGAGTGTCTCAACGATACGCCTCCAAACAGCTTTTACTGCATGATATAAAATCTAATGTATAGTTTACTTTTACAAGCAAACTTTATTCTGTTCCATTGATACATGTGTGTCTTTGCTTCATTCTTGCAAGAATTAAACCTGATCATCATTTGCTCATGCAAAGTGTCTCTTTATGGAAATGAGGCTCCAACAGGGACATGGAGCTCTCTGAGCAGCAGCTCCTTTTATGGATCCATCAGCAACACAAGAAGATCCACAAATGTCTCTAATAATTCTATAAATCATATTTGTGAGAAGTCTTTTTATTACTAAAGAAAAAAAATGAAAAAATATTCTTGCTTCATTTTTGTGAGAAATATTAAAATGTCTCGCCTGGAGTCCCTCAGGGCTCTGCTCCTGCTCCTTTATTCATTCATTCATCAACCATGAACCACATGCTTTAATTAATTATAACCTGCTTTACGTTTAAAAAGTAGAGTTAAAACTAATAATTAATAAAATCTAAAGAAAATTTTAACTTTTATTTAAACTAAACAACTCCAAATGAGAAGAAAACCGAGACTGTATTTTGTTTTAATAAAGGTTTGTCCTCATTTTTGGACATTTAAATTGATTCAATTTTGTATTTTTGCTCAGTATTTGTCTTTTGTCAATTGTTTTCACTATTAAAATATTTTGGCATTGTAAATATTTCTCTAAATAAAAAGAATAATAAATGTCATTTAGCAGTATTTGTAGACTTTAATTTTTTTTTTTTCTTTCTTTTGTAAAATTTCCCTGTGTTTTATTCTATTTTTATTTTTGTTCTTTACTTTTAATTTTAGGGTGGTTTGGTAAATAATATATTTTATCCTTTTATTTTTTATTAATTTCATATTTTTCATACATTTTACTTTTTAATTGCATGACATGTTGTGTCCTGAGTTGTGTCTGAGCTCAGAGTTGTACAGTTGTGTCTGTGTCAGAGTCAGAGCCGTGTCTCTGAACAGCCTCAGGTTTTTGTACGACCACTCAATGAGTTTGTTTCACTGTGGTACACGTTCGGTGGAGGAACCAGACTGGAGCTTAACTGTAAGTCATTTTCACTTCTTCTCTCACAAAGTGGCTTCATGTTTTCTTCTAAACTCACTTCATAAACTAATACCTTCCATGTTTGTGCAGATATTTGGTGTTTGTTAGTGTTTTTATTCTTTGAAGGCTTCAGTGTCTCCTCACAGTTCACTCTCTTACAATGAAAACCTACTAATACTATGGACTTTATCACTGCACAGTCTGCACTTTGACCAACACTGGCTTTTATAACTGTTTTTGAAACCAGACTGAACCAGATTTTAATCAGTATAAAAACCAGTTCTAACACCGGTCTAAACCAAGACTAAACCAGGTCTAAACCAGGTCTGTCTCCTATAGATGTAAATGTCCTTCTCAGAGTTTGTATAAAAGTATAAAAGAACATTTGACAAACTGAACTTTGGACAAACTTGTGGTTCTTATTAAAATGTTAATGTGAACAGTTTGTGGCATTAAGTCTTGAGAGGTTTTTCCCTTTTTCTCTTTAGCTCTGAAACCTTTCTGTCGTCACGGTTCAGCAGTGGTGCCTCTCTGTTGCCGTGGTTACAGAGCCCAGAGGGAAGTCAGACTTTGAAGTCTCTGAAACCCCTTTGTGTGTTTTTGTCACTTTAACTTTTCTCGTATCTTTACAGTTTGGACCTTTTTTTTAGTTTGGCCACTTTAAAAAAAAATATAGACATACTTTTTTCAAATTTACATATTCTTATTATTTTTAACCAATTTCTTAAAAAAATATATTGTTTGTTAATTTTGTTTTTTAAGACACTTTTAAAACAATTTAGTTTTTTTTTTTTTGCGTTTACATTATATTTGATGTTGTGGATGTTTTTTGTTCTAAAGTCCATTTGCAGAGGCTTTAATTATTTGTTCTCTTTTTTAAGCGACTTTTAAACTGGTCTTTTTTAAACACATTCCTCTCGGAGTCCCTCAGGGCTCTGTTCTTGGTCCTTTACTTTTGGACTCACACAGTATTTGATGGAGGCACAACTTGTGAACCTCTTAAGAAGCTCTTGGACTGAAGAGCCACAGTCGTGTCATGAGCTCATTTTACTCAGAGATTAGCTCGTCTCACTCTGATCTTAAATATCCTTAGAGTTCAATGTTTCTGGGACGTTCCATTGTTGTTGTGCTTTTGTTTGGAGCCACTTTGAATGTGTTTGTTCTTTTGGTGCAGTGGGGCGAGTGGAGCCCACCCTGACAGTGCTGCCCCCCTCCAGAGAGGAGCTGGCCCAGGGGAAGGCCACGCTCATGTGCCTGGCCAACAAGGGCTTCCCGTCAGACTGGAGCGTGTCCTGGAAGGTGTCCGGCAGCGACAGCAGCGGCTGGAAGCAGAGCCCGAGCCTCGCGGTGCTGCAAAAGGACGGCCACTACAGCTGGAGCAGCAGCCTGACGCTCCCTGCAGACCAGTGGAGGGCGGGGGGCTTAGCTGTGAGCTGTGAGGCCAGCCAGGGCTCCCAGAGTCCAGTGTCACAGACACTGAGGACACAGCAGTGTTCCCAGGACTGACACACTCACTGGGATCAGCTCAGACTTTGCTCTCAGCTCACGCCTCTACAGCTTTCTCTAAACTTCATTTACTGCTTTTCACTTTGTTCTTTTTCAATTGGGACGTTCTGCTTCAATAAAGAGCTGTTCATGAAGTCTGTTCATCAAAAGCATCTTTGTGTCTTGAGCTGCTTGTGATGGAATAGTTTCAATAAATCCAGACTAAACCCTGCAGTAAACTGTGTCTCACTTCTTTTCACAAACTCATTAAACACTGCAAATATGTGCTTGAATATTAACTGATGATTGTCCAGAGTGAACCTGCCTCAAGCTCAAAGTCACTTCAGACATATTCTTATTAGAGTTGAATTAAAGCACAAATAAATGAGGAACACTGAGTCTTTATTTGAACAGTGTCAGAGAGTTACATGCTGCTTTATGTATTTAATATTTAATGGGGATTGGTTCATTTAACAGCTGTCTTAATGCAGAAGTCTTATAGTCATAAAGTAAAGATGGGCTTCTTTGGTAAAACGTTTGGACACTTGTGGCATTACATGAGCAGAACAAACCTGAAAACTCTTGCCCGGGACCTTTTAGTGGTTCAGTTGGTGAGGTTTACTCAGAAGAGGGATATGGACACAGATCATTGTGACCAGATCAGAACCAGACACATGTGGGACAAAGAAAGTTGGAATAAAGCAAGAAATGATGTGATTCAACATTCTATCTTTTAAATAGAACATTTGACGTGAGCTGACGTAAAACACAGGACACAGTTTTCTTCTTGATGACTGTACACACGTGAACTTTCACTCACAGTTTACACACTTTTGAAAATGTATTTTTGGTTTGTTCTTATTCTGACTGTAGTTTGTCAAAAGTAACTCTTCTCTAATGTTTGTGTCCAAGGCCTGGTTTATCACATTCTTTTTATATTCTATAGATATTACATGGCCTTCTGACAGTGTTAATAATGTGCTCTCTTCTGTGAGGCTCACACTGAAAAGTTTGTGCTGGCCTCTGAAACTAACGTCAGACTAAATCTGAGTTTTTGTGATTTGAGCTGAAAATGCTGCCACACAAAGCAGGACGTCGGTAACACAGACCAGAGTCAACTCAGGAGAAAGAAAACGTCTTCACCTTCAGTTTGTTCACTTTTAAGTTTCTAAAAATGAACCGTCTTGTGTCATGTTTGTCTCTAAAATAATGGTCACGTCTCTATGAACTTATTTAATCCCACTGATCAGAACCCTGTTCATGTAAAGACTTTGTTCCTGATTTTTACATTATTCCTTTTTGAAATAAAAAGAGAAAATAAACACAACAGAAAACATACTGACTGTTGATAACATGTGAACTCTTACAGTAATAAACAGTATAATCTTCAGCCTGAACTCCACTGATGGTCAGAGTGAAGTAAGACCCAGATCCACTGCCTGAAAAACGACTGGAATCACCTGAGTCTCGAGATGATGTAAAGTATATGAGAGCTTTAGGACTCTCTCCATCTCTCTGTTGGTACCAGGATAAATAGTTATTGTCATACACATTCTGACTGGTGGAACACCTGATGGAGGCGGTGTCTCCCGGGGCAGCGCTCACTGCTCCAGGCTGAGTCACTGTGACCTGGCCTCTGGACTCTGACCACAGAGACACAAACACAAAGCAGTGTTTATATATACATATATAAACTAAATTTATGCTTTCGTGAATCATTAAATAAAAAATGTAATATTGAAGAAAATTTAAATTAGGTTTTTGGAGTAATTGTTGACGACAAACTGAGCTGGAAGCCTCATATGAAGTATCTCTGCAGGAAAATATCCAGGAGCATTGTTTTTTGAGCTAAATGCAGATCTGTGTTCAATCAGAAAACACTGTGTACAATGCTCTTGTGTTTCTTTATTTGAATGACTGTGTAGAAGTCTGGACCAACACTTATAAGAGCACTCTAAAGACAATATGTACTCCACAAAAAAGAGCCATTAGGATCATAAATCATGCTGGATACTTGGACCACAACAATGAAATATTTTGTAAAGCACAGACTCTAACATTTATGGATCTTGTTAATTATAAAACGACTGAAATTATGTTTAAAGTAAAAAAAAGTTCAAAGCCAAATAATGTTAAAGAAATGTTGAAGGATTGTGTTTCCAACCTCAGAAGTAAAGCTCCTTTACAACAGCCTTTGTACCAGACTTAAAGCATGTGTGGAACTGTTCATGAGGTGCTTCTGTGGAATGGACTCAAGGAGGACGTTAAACAATGCACTAATATTAGCCACTTTAAAAAATGTACAAGACAATATTAAGAGATAAATATAAATGTTTGGACTGAACATGAATGTTTGTTTGCATCTGACTTTTGTTGAATGTTTCCTTTTATTTTATAAAGAGATGAAGACATTTTGTTTTTGGTTCTTTTGGTAATATTGTCCTAAATTTTCTCCGTCTTGAGCACAATTGTGTTTGAGTAAATGAAGAACATTAAGTAAATAAAAGTTAGCTAATCTCTTTAAATGTTTTCAATAATTAATAAATAATAATTATTCTTTATTAAAAAATAATAATATAATAATATTCCTCATGTCTCCATTAAAAATACATTTTATTGTTTAGCCAAAGAAAAAACATAATAAAAATATGTAATATTAATGTGGGTTTGGATCAAAATATTCATAAGTTTACAAAAATGATATTAAATGCTAGATCTAAAATAAATATTGTTACATTTTCTTGTCTTTCTAATGTAGTGTAAGTCTGTGCAGTGTGAGCTCAGTGAAGTGAGTCAGTTCAGTTTGTGTTCAGTCTGACTGAGGGAGGTTTTTGTACCAGTCTTTTTCACTGTGTGAACACAAACTGACTGTTGATCTCATGTGCACTCTGACAGTAATAAACAGCTGCATCTTCAGCCTGAACTCCACTGATGGTCAGAGTGAAGTCAGACCCATATCCACTGCCTGAAAAACGACGGGAATCACCTGAGTCTCGAGATGATGTAAACTTTATGAGAACTTTAGGACTCTCTCCATCTCTCTGTTGGTACCAGTGTAAATAGTCAAAGGTAGACTCATGAGCCACATCCTGACTGGTGGAACACCTGATGGTGACGGTGTCTCCCGGGGCAGCGCTCACTGCTCCAGGCTGAGTCACTGTGACCTGGCCTCTGGACTCTGACCACACAGAGACACAAACACAAAGCAGCTGATGGTTTAGTCTGGTTGGTCTCAGAGGGACGGATGTTGACAGAGGACAGCAGTGGGACTCTCTGGACTTTACCTGTGAAGCAGCAGCAGAGGACAGTCCACATGAGGACGCACACCAAAGTCATGTTGGTGATGAGGAGGGCTTCTGTGGCTTGTGTTGTGATGAAGGACAGCTGCCAGTCCTCCAGAGTCCACCTCTCAGGACTATAAACTGTCCCAGAGCACTGGGGCATGCTGCTGCTCATGCAAAGTGTCTCAGAATAAAACATTTACATCAGAAAAGGTTTCAGTAAATCCTCTTGAGACCTGACTTTAGGAGAAACTCTGAACTTGTACCATCAGCAGGAGTTGTTTTTATATAAAAAAAAAAAGGTTAATGTTAAAACAAAGTGTTAAATAAATTATAAATAAAGAACTGTTCTGGTCAGATGTCTTTACTTTTCACATTAGCTTTGTTCATTTAATAAATAACACAGTTGTGCTCTCAGTGAAGTGTACGGAACATGTTTAGATCTAAATGTAAAGGTTAATGTTCTGTTCTGTCTTGAGCTGCTTGTGATGGAATAGTTTCAATAAATCCAGACTAAACCCTGCAGTAAACTTTTCACAAACTCAGTAAATGCAGTAAATATTATTATTTTTTACACAATCAGCTGCAGAAGAGTCACATGATTATCTCTAAAGCCCCTGAAATGACTGAATGTGAACCTTTGTCTCAAAATGAAAATGATTAGTAATAATAAATATTACTGTTCCCTCTGCTCTGAAACTTTGACCGTCGCACACTAACTATTATTTTAATAAAAGGTAAGACACAACACAAAACAAGCGTTTGCATTAATATAAACCCTGCAGTTGCCAGAGCTATCATTTGAAATAATTGTGACCGACTGATTTAACCTTATAACATCCTCTGATCCTGAATACAATCCTTATGTGTCACTCGTCTCGCTAAAAATATCATCCACTGATAAAAGAAATGATCATATGGACCGACTCTTTTCCAGCTTCTGCCCTAACTTAATGAATTAACCTCTCTTTTCTTTCTATTCTTTATTTTGATCTTCACTAATTATGACTTTTTACTTTGTAATTGTAAATCCCATTATCACATCCAAACATTGATCCTGTGTACATTCAATTTCTAAAGTAATAGTCCTTCTTTCATGCATTGTTATTTCCTTTGGTCCCACAATTCAACTCCAATTGAAACTATTTGATCTCACATAAGTTACGTTTGAACCGGTTACTTAAAGGTCAATCCTCGGCTCCAGCTGTATTTATGCTTCAAACTAGCTCACATCTCCTCTGTTCAAATCCAGTATAGTCATTATATTCCACATTAATTATCAGTCCTATTATTGTCTTATTATTATTTATAATTCATTATTACTAAGGTCAGAGACGGATCGTCCAATACAGTCAAATGATAAGGGCTTCCAGTGCGCCTCAACTAACCAACAAAAAGTGAGCTCCGAACACAAGGACTAGAGCTCTGACGAGACACCAGCTCTCACAGAGACATGTCGAGTAGCTGCGCTCACAGACAGAGCTGCGCTCTCACGGGCCGACTGTCACAGATCAGAGTCACATAAAACCATGGGAGAGAACATATTCTACTGTTTGACCCGTTTACATTTGTTCAATAAGCAGTTCAAGTTTCTCAAACTCCTCCTTCTAAACGTTACCATGGAGATCCAGACAAGCACCTTTAGTCACCAATATAATCTGTATCAGGTGAGCTTTGAGAATAAGCTGCTGTTGTATTACTCCTGTAAAGTTTTATTCATTAAAATGAAACCCATATAGAAGTCTGTCCCAAAACCTGGTTTGTTAAATGAAGGTAACATCACAAATAAATCATGATCTGAAAAATAAAAATGTAATTATCCCTCTCCTAGGTCCACTGCACAGTTAAGTTTAATACTAACTTCAAATATGTCCCATTATATAGCCTACCATTATATAGCCTACCATTATATATCATTCATTCATTCATTTTCTACCGCTTAGTCCCGTTAGACTGGAGCCTATCCCAGCAGCTTTGGGCCTGAGGCGGGGTACACCCTGGACAATGACCAGTTAGTCGCAACATTATATATCCTACTTCTTTATTCTCCCTTTGATTCTGTTTGAAGAATCATTAACAAATGACCAGTATTAACATGTGTTTAATTATTCGCTCTCAGCTGGACCTCTGTTCCACTCACAGTTCTTCCTCATTTCTCTTCAGTCTCTAAGAGCGTCTCCTTGTCTCTAACATCCCTGAATTTACCGTGTGTCGCAGTTGTGTCCTTAAAATCTCTAATGGTTTTTACCTGATCTGATGTGTACAGGTGGATAGTGTGAAAGATGAGACCAGACCTTCTCATGAGACTTTTATTGTTCTCCCAGTGAACCTGATGTTTGAACACTTTTGACAAAGACTCCATCACCAGACTTGATCTGCAGCAGGGACGGTGCTCTTTCTGTACAATTCTCCTCAGCACCTTTAATCTGTTGGAATATAACTTTTGGGATTTCTTATCAAGGCTCTCCAGTATTGAAGTCATTTCTGGAATGTCCTCATAACGCTTTGATCGGAATAACTGTATCAGCTTTGACCATCTAGGCCTTCCAAAAAGGATTTGCTCAGATCCTTTGACACAAGCCTGGTGAATTCTTTGCTGATCTATAACATAAAAACATAAATACATTTACAAATTGAACAAAGATCTCAGGGACAGTCTTAAAACATTAACAAGTAAAAAAAAAAATCACTCAACATAATCTTAGGATATTAAGTTTGCGCATATCTTTCTAATAGAACAGCACAACTTTCACAGCCCGAGATTTTCTGATTAATTCAAAGCACACAGAAACAAATAAACACAATTTACCTGTCTCTCAGTGAAAATTGCTGGCCATCGGATTTTCATTTGTGACACTGGTGGCTCCTCATCAACGACTTCTTGCCTTCTCAAAGAATACGTGCAGCTCATAGCAGCATCAACAAATGTAATGTCTGGAGTCCTCTTCATCATCTCCACAGCCATTTGCTCTCTTTCCTTTTCTAGACTTTCCCAGTCTTTGCCCTGAGGTAGATCTGGTAGAAAATTAGTTTCACAGCGTCTTGGTTTCTTGACTTTGTTTCGCTTTCCTTTTGTCTCCCCAAGACCTCTCCTTTCAGAATTCACTTTCAGTTCCTGACAACCAGCATCTCTCAGCTTTTGTCTGTAGTTGCCCATTTTAAACTTCAAACTAATTTTCCACCCATACCACCCAGATGTGGAGCTTGGCTCTTTAAGACAGGGGTGTTTTTCAATTAAGGCAGCAGCTACACTCTCAATCTTCCCAGGAAAGGCTTTGTATGAGTATATATTTTCTGTGAGTTTCTCAAGAATTTCAATCTTAATGTCTCTGGGAATTGACAGAAGTGTTCCATCCTTTCGAAATGCCTCATTACCCTGTCTTAGCCTCAGCTCCACATCATAAGTAAAAACAGGGATGGGAAAGGTGGTCGGCCATGGCTGCGAACGGGCGGCAGATAACTCTGAATGGATGCTGGGTGAAGAAGTTGATGGAGATGACGATTCCCCTAAAATTGTAGTGTCTAAACTGGAGTCTGACAATGTATCTGGAAAGGTGAAAAGGACCTTCAGTGTCACCTTGTCTTTGGGCAGATCAGCTATGCAGGTAAGGTTACAGAAATCATGGAAGTCTTCATCTTCATATTGAAGGTCAAAATAATCCTTTAGCTGGAGCTTGCTTTTGAGTTCAAGCTTGAGGCCATCAACAGAATCTGGAACAGGATCAAGTCTAACTTTTTGAATGTTCTGTGGGGAGATGATCACGCGGAACAGCATTTTGAAATAGGAATAGAAAATTCCAGGGTTTCTCTCCAACTGGGTAAAAAGTAAAAAGATGTTATTAATTTGATTGATGGTTACATATTTTAATGTGAACACCTAAAAAAATCAAATGTACCTTAGTGAAGCAAAAAGGTTTTTGGTGTGATATTTAACTTGCCAGCTCTGACATAAGGATAAAGTAGATGGTATCCATTAAGCTCCTGGCGTTCCACAACCTGCAGTTCTGAAGTGCAATAACTCGTTAGCTCAAAACTTCGCAAATGCTCTATGTACCAGGCTTTGAAGGGTTTGAGGATGAATGACACTTTGTTGTTCACAATTATCATTTTAACAATCTCCCCAAAGTCGGGCAGTCCACTGGTGTGCCCTACAGACAAAAACATTCCCTCCGAGTACTTGGTACCATAGATGCATGCATGGGTTGAAAGAAGTACAGTATTTATGTTTCCATATTTATGCTCAATGGCCTGCCTCACTGAACATTCAAGTGTGTCAGGTGAAACAACAGCAACGCGTCCTACTTCTAGATCAGACATTGGAGACATTTGGAAAACGTATGAAAAAGTGCAGTAAGTTCTGAATGCTTCAACCCACAGGCATCAATGAGGGCTCTACTGAAAGCTTACATCTAGAGGAATCTGTATTTACAAACATAATCACTCTATTAGTTATGAAAATTAATATTCCATAATAATAACACAATAAAATTGACATATTTACATAAAAAAAAGTCAAAATGAGTGTTATGGACCAAAATATATATTTTTGAATAATATCCACACATAAAAAACATACTGCAAACTATATACAAAGGTTATAAAACTGTTGGTCAACGTTACAATATATGTGTCAACGTTACAATATATGTGTCAATGTTACAATATATGTGCAACATTGTCTCTTGTTGCAGAAAGCACAAGAGCATGTCACATGTGGAGCATTTTACTGGGGTTTTTCTTGGTGTTTACTGCACCTCTGTGAAAGGACAAAGAAAAGGTGTGATATCTTGATCTTCACATCAGACCCCCCCCCTAAACGCTTTCCCTGGACCTTTACGGACAGAAAGACACCAAGCTTATGTGGATTTGTTGCTGTCTCAGTCCAAGAGACCCGTCAAAGGTAAGACAAGTCCAAACTAAATCTTTGTGCTTGTCTGTAAAAAAGGCTTTGGTGTCGGCGCTGTGGTTGTAACGTGTTAAAATGGTTTATATCGCCGGAAAGATGAGACTTTAAGCTTTAATTTGGTAGATATATTATTGGGGTTTGCAGGACGGGGTGCAAGCACAACGCAGGCTTTCTTTTGTAGCGTGTTTTCGTCCCGGGACCGGGACGTTGTACACTAAGCTTATACTAATCAAAGACGACTTCTCTTTCTGCTCACGTCTCGACAGCAGCTCGGTGTCTAACACACTATATATCTAGCAAAAATGTGCGTGCCAGTGCGTGTAGCTCCTGATTAACGTTACTAATCAAGTTGTCTTAGTTTGTCAAATGTGATAGCATGAAATCAATATGCGGTCGGTGAGCGCAAACGAAACAAGCATAATTTTTACATGAAAGAAAGAACAAATCAGGGTATACTTACTATAAAAATCCATCTGTAGTCATTCAAATAAGAGCTCCTTCGTCTTTTTCCTCGCATCAGCAACTAGTGTCGTGATCTCGTCTCTCTCGTGTAGAAAATGGCGATGGCGCGTCTGGCTCAAATTCGTTAAAATAGTACGTCATCATGACATAGAGTTTCTAGCACATGCGCAGAAAATTGAAAATTGAAAGAACCTATGTTTTGTTATATGAACACGTTATTTTTAGTTTTCCATTTCCCTTCAAGTTGAGGTTGTTATAACTCCTCCTATTGTGTAGTGAGACACTGCAAGTTGACAGGACATGATTTTACTTGTCCACCTGACTAAAACTCAGAATCACTTTTTACAGTGTAGGGACAAATAAAGACGAAGACACCAAGAAGGACTGTATTCTTTCAAAAGTACAAAAAAAGTTAAAGATATCTAAAGGAATGTACAAAAGAAAAGGCTGGTTTAAAACAAATAAATTATGAGAAATTTTTAATATAACTAAATTTATGCTGTTTGTGAATCATTAAATAAAAAAATGAATATTGAAAACAACAGCCTTTGTACCAGACTTAAAGCATGTGTGGAACTGTTCATGAGGTGCTTCTGTGGAATGGACTCAAGGAGGACGTTAAACAATGCACTAATATTAGCCACTTTAAAAAATGTACAAGACAATATTAAGAGATAAATATAAATGTTTGAACTAAACATGAATGTTTGTTTGAGTCTGACTTTTGTTGAATATTTTCTTGTTTTCTTAAAAAAAGGATAAAGACATGAATTTTGTTTTTAATTCTTTTGGTAATTTGGTTCTTATCATGCTCCGTCTCGAGAACAAATGTGTTTGAAAAAAATAATAATAAACAAATAAAAGTAATAAGTAATTAAATGTATCTGTTTTTTTATGTATTTTCTACACTTTCTACAAAAACTGGAAAAGATGTTTATGTGTAACATTTCATTAGTTTGAGATTTATTAATCAATCAATTAATAAGGTATTAATCAATAATAATTAGTCTTAATGATAAAATAATATTGTAATACTATTCTTCATCTCTACATTAAATTTTGATTTATTATTAAGTCAAAGGGGCGGCAGTAGCTCAGTGGGTAGAGTATTCGTCTTTCAACCGGAAGGTAGGCGGTTCGATTCCCATTCTCCCCACAGTTCATACTATCGTTGTGTCCTTGGGCAAGACACTTAACCCACCTTGCCTCCAGTGACTGTAACACTGGTAATTACATTAGAACAATGTAAGTCACGTTGGATAAAAGCGTCAGCTAAATGAATAAATGTAAATGTAAATGTCAAAGAAAAAATATAATTAAAAATCTAATATTAATGCTAGTTTTGCATCAAATTATTGATAATTTTCAACAAAAGGATTTTAAAATGCTTGTTCTAAAATAAATATTGTTACATTTTCTTGTCTTTCTAATGTAGTGTAAGTCTGTGCAGTGTGAGCTCAGTGAAGTGAGTCAGTTCAGTTTCTGTTCAGTCTGACTGAGGGAGGTTTTTGTACCAGTCTTTTTCACTGTGTGAACACAACCTGACTGTTAATCTCATGATAACTCTGACAGTAATAAACAGTATAATCTTCAGCCTGAACTCCACTGATGGTCAGAGTGAAGACAGTCCCAGATCCACTGCCTGAAAAACGACTGGAAACACCTGAGTCTCGAGTTGAAGCATGTCTTATGAGAGCTTTAGGACTCTCTCCATCTCTCTGTTGGTACCAGTGTAAATAGTGCCAGCCCAAGCTAGAATGATAATGCACATTCTGACTGGTGGAACACCTGATGGAGGCGGTGTCTCCCGGGGCAGCGCTCACGGCTCCAGGCTGAGTCACTGTGACCTGGCCTCTGGACTCTGACCACACAGAGACACAAACACAAAGCAGCTGATGGTTTAGTCTGGTTGGTCTCAGAGGGACGGATGTTGACAGAGGACAGCAGTGGGACTCTCTGGACTTTACCTGTGAAGCAGCAGCAGAGGACAGTCCACATGAGGACGCACACCAAAGTCATGTTGGTGATGAGGAGGGCTTCTGTGGCTTGTGTTGTGATGAAGGACAGCTGCCAGTCCTCCAGAGTCCACCTCTCAGGACTATAAACTGTCCCAGAGCACTGGGGCGTGCTGCTGCTCATGCAAAGTGTCTCTCTATGGAAATGAGGCTCCAACAGGGACATGGAGCTCTCTGAGCAGCAGCTCCTTTTATATTTAAGTTTATTTAAGGGCGCTGTTCCTGCTCATTTACAGATTTGTGAAACAGTTATGTTCTTGGATCCATTAATCATTAATATCTATGTATGTTTTATGTTCAAGTGTCCAATAGAGATATAAAAAATATAGATCATTTTTTTTTTTTTTTAACAACATGAAGTAAACACCAAAGTTGGGCTTAATTTTTTTAGGCTCCCTTACCCTGAGGCCCGGGACAACCTTTGCTGCGGAAATGTTTCTTCACAATAATGACCTAAACACAATTATTTGTCCAATTTAAAAATTAACCTCTGACAAAAAAATGTAAAGGGGGCTGATGTACAGACATCCTGACATTATCCTGAAGAAGTGTCTGATATACTTGGGAATTCATCTTCCTCAATGATTGAAGCTGGCCAGGCCCTGATGCAGCAAAACAGGCCCAAATCATGAGGTTTCCTTCACCAGACTTTACAGTTGGGATGATGTTTTCAGGATGATATGCTGTGCCCTTTGTTTTTCCCAAATAGTTTAATCTTAGTTTCATCAGTCCACAAAACATTTTGCCAATACCGCTGTGGAGTGTCAATGTGCTCTTTTGCAAACTTCAGACGTCAGCAATGTTCTTTTAAGTAAGTGTCCTGCTGTGCATACCTTGTTTGTTCAGTGTTTGACGTATTGTAGACCCATGAACAGAAATGTTAGCAAGTTCCATTGATGCCTTCAAATCTTTGGCTGTCATCTGGGGTTGTTTCTTTACCTCATTGGTGAGTCTTTGTTGTGCTCTTGGTGTCATTTTGACTGGGCGCCCACTTCTTGGTAGAGTAGCAACAGTCCCAAAGCGTCAACATTTGTAGAATGTTTGTCTAACTGTAGACTGGTAATGTTCTAAAGTCTTTGAAATAACTTTGTAACTTTGTCCAGCTTCATGTAAAGCAACACTTCTTGATGGTAGCTCCTCTGAAAGCTCTTTTTGGTGAAGCATGTCTCACATAAGCATGTTCTACTTGTGCAGAGCAAACTCTAAAAGTTTGAGTTTTTTTTTTTTTTATCAAAGTAGCTGTAGTCCACACCTCCAAAGATATTATCTTAACGAGACTCCAGGTGTGCTAAAACCTGACTCCAATTAGATTTTTTGAGGTCATTAACTCAAGAGTTAACATACCTTTTCTACAACCACAAGGAGTTTTTTTTTTGGTTATTTTCAATAAAGACATGAAAGATCAGAATTTTTAGCTTTTATTATATTTAGTCACATTATGTTTGTCAAAACTCTTGACTTGATGAAGATCAGATCACATTTTAAGACAAATTTATTCTAAAAAAACTATCATTTTAAAAGGTTCACATAACTTTTCTTGCCACTGTAAGTAGTTACATGTTTTTACAGTTTGTAAAGTGTTGTCAAGTGTAATTCTTTTTCATTATTTTTGAGTTCTTTGTTATTTATGTGTTTTATAACTGCAAAAAAGACATAAAATCTTTACGTTTGGCAATTTTACTTTTATCACTAATTGGCACATTTTAAGTATTTCTAAGTTTTACTTTTTAAAGGATTTTCAATAAATTTTTCAGTTTTAAGATTTTATTCAAGTTTCTGATATTGTATTTTGTGTTTTTAAAATATTCTTGCAATTTTAAAATTTATACTTTATATTTTTTAGATTTAGATTTATTTTGTTTTATCAATTTCTGGTTTTTACTATTTTTTTCAATTTTCACGTCTGTTTTTGTTTCATATATTTTCTTAATACTAATTTTTGGGTGGTTTTCTAATTATTATTTTTTTCTTTCAATTTCATTTTCTAAATTTCATTATTTTTCATACATTTTCTTTTTAATTCCATGACTTGTTGTGTCCTGAGTTGTGTCTGAGCTCAGAGTTGTACAGTTGTGTCTGTGTCAGAGTCAGAGCCGTGTCTCTGAACAGCCTCAGGTTTTTGTACGACCACTCAATGAGTTTGTTTCACTGTGGTACACGTTCGGTGGAGGAACCAGACTGGAGCTTAACTGTAAGTCATTTTCACTTCTTCTCTCACAAAGTGGCTTCATGTTTTCTTCTAAACTCACTTCATAAACTAATACCTTCCATGTTTGTGCAGATATTTGGTGTTTGTTAGTGTTTTTATTCTTTGAAGGCTTCAGTGTCTCCTCACAGTTCACTCTCTTACAATGAAAACCTACTAATACTATGGATTTTATCAAAGCACAGTCTGCACTTTGACCAACACTGGCGTTTATAACTGTTTTTGAAATCAGACTAAACCTGTTTTTTAACTAGTTCTAAAACCAGGAAGGACTTAAACAGGTCTAAACCAGGTCTAAACCAGGACTAAACCAGGTCTAAACCAGGTCTAAACCAGGTCTAAACCAGGTCCGTCTCATATAGATGTAAATGTCCTTCTCAGAGTTTGTATAAAAGTATAAAAGAACATTTGACAAACTGAACTTTGGACAAACTTGTGGTTCTTATTAAAATGTTGATGTGAACAGTTTGTGGCGTTAAGTCTTGAGAGGTTTTTCCCTTTTTCTCTTTAGCTCTGAAACCTTTCTGTCGTCACGGTTCAGCAGTGGTGCCTCTCTGTTGCCGTGGTTACAGAGCCCAGAGGGAAGTCAGACTTTGAAGTCTCTGAAACCCCTTTGTGTGTTTTTGTCACTTTAACTTTTCTTGTATCTTTACAGTTTGGGCTTTTTTTATTCTTTAGCAATCATAAAAAATATATACAGTAGATATAATTTATTACAAATTTACATATTTGTATTTTTTTAAACCAATCTTTTAATAAATTAAAAAGTAAGTTTGTTGACATTTTACCTTTTTTTTATATAGAACAGTTTTTTTGTGTTTTTTTTTGTAATGTTTTTTTGCGTTTACAATATATTTAATGATGTGGATGTTTTTTTACTCCAAAGTCCATTTGCCAAGGCTTTAATTCTTTGTTAAAAATATTTTCTTTCTTTTAAACGACTTTTAAACTGCCCTTTTTAAACACATTCCTCTCGGAGTCCCTCAGGGCTCTGTTCTTGGTCCTTTACTTTTGAACTCACACAGTATTTGATGGAGGAACTTGTGAGCCTCTTAAGAAGCTCTTGGACTGAAGAGCCACAGTCGTGTCATGAGCTCATTTTACTCAGAGATTAGCTCGTCTCACTCTGATCTTAAATATCCTTAGAGTTCAATGTTTCTGAGACGTTCCATTGTTGTTGTGCTTTTGTTTGGAGCCACTTTGAATGTGTTTGTTCTTTTGGTGCAGTGGGGCGAGTGGAGCCCACCCTGACAGTGCTGCCCCCCTCCAGAGAGGAGCTGGCCCAGGGGAAGGCCACGCTCATGTGTCTGGCCAACAAGGGCTTCCCGTCAGACTGGAGCGTGTCCTGGAAGGTGTCCGGCAGCGACAGCAGCGGCTGGAAGCAGAGCCCGAGCCTCGCGGTGCTGCAAAAGGACGGCCACTACAGCTGGAGCAGCAGCCTGACGCTCCCTGCAGACCAGTGGAGGGCGGGGGGCTTAGCTGTGAGCTGTGAGGCCAGCCAGGGCTCCCAGAGTCCAGTGTCACAGACACTGAGGACACAGCAGTGTTCCCAGGACTGACAGACTCACTGGGATCAGCTCAGACTTTGCTCTCAGCTCACGCCTCTACAGCTTTCTCTAAACTTCATTTAGTGCTTTTCACTTTGTTCTTTTTCAATTGGGACGTTCTGCTTCAATAAAGAGCTGTTCATGAAGTCTGTTCATCAAAAGCTTCTTTGTGTCTTGAGCTGCTTGTGATGGAATAGTTTCAATAAATCCAGACTAAACCCTGCAGTAAACTGTGTCTCACTTCTTTTCATCGACTATTCTTGTGATACTTTATTAAAACTGAACATTAATTAAAACATTTACAGTAAAGTAAAGAAATGAAGTTCTATTTGAATAAAAAACACATTTAATAAGATTCTTCTTCCTGGTACTGCTTTTGTCTGATATTTATTTTGCCACAAAGACCCCAACCTTTGAACTTGTATCAAAGATCTTTAGCTTGTTTTATAAAAATGGACAGAACAAGAGTCACAGAAGTTACAAGTCTTTTTGTGATTAGTTTGATGTTTGGATTTGGCTTAAAATACTCTTCTTCAAACACAGCCATTGAACTGACATCTGTAACTTTTACAGCAGCCGTCTGACAGACAATAGAGAAAGTAAAGATGGGCTTTAGCAAGAAAACCTTTTTAATAATGAAAACTAATCGAGAAGTCACAAAGACAAAGGTGTGGTGTTCAATAAAATACAATTTTAGTTTAAATAAAATCAATAAATGTTTGTTTTTATAATGTAGTGTAAGTCTGTGCAGTGTGAGCTCAGTGAAGTGAGTCAGTTCAGTTTCTGTTCAGTCTGACTGAGGGAGGTTTTTGTACCAGTCTTTTTCACTGTGTGAATGGAGTGGCCTCATCCTGCTGACAGTAATAAACTCCTTCATCTTCAGCATTAAATCCACTAATGGTCAGAGTGAAGTCATAATCATAGCCGCTTCCAGTAAAACGACTTGAAACACCAGAGTGACGAGTTGTAGCAGTATATATCAGAAGATTTGGAGATTCTGTGCCTTTTTGAAGATACCAGGCAAGATCATCATCTAACGCTACATCTGACTGACATCTGATGGAAACAGTCTGTCCCTGATCCACAGCCATAGCTTTAGGAGTCTGAGTCAGGGTAATATCTCCTGAAGAACCTGAAAAACAGCAGCAGAAGAGTTATTCATTTTCATTCATTTGTTCATATGATGGACTATTTGTCGATGACTGTCCTGGACACATCTATTGCACAGTCTGTCCCAAAACTCTGCTGTAACATTGTAGAGTTCACAAAAAGCAGGATTTGTGTGGATCTAAAAAGCACTGGTCCCAAAATGAACTGAAGAGCGCTCTAACATCACAGACAGAGCTAAATGAAGTAAAGTGGCCCCAGAAGAGAGCCTCACCCCGAACGAGGAGCCCCAGGGCGGCCAGCAGTAACATCAGGGACATCCTCATTGTGTTGTTGGTGTGGGAGTGGCTCTGAACGGCCTGGACACACACTGAGCAGCACTGGGCTCTTAACGGCTGGGAGCAGAGAGGCAGCACACATATGCAAACACACAGAGTCAGTCAGCTGCAGAGGCTTTCTACTATCCCCACCTAAAACCTCCTCAAACCTGTCCAAGAATGTGTAAAGGACCAAAAATATATGTAGGACTTTAACAAAAGCTTAAAAAGGTGGTGCCTCAGAGTTAATCACCTGGACGTCTGAAAGGCTTCTGCTGCACATTTATGTACTAACCACAGAAAAGTGTTTGTTTTAAGGGTCATTTTGGCTTGTGTGTAATGTGACCTCTCCAAATTAAAATGACTGCTGTTATTGAACCCTCTGGAATTTAAATACAAGTGTGGGCTCTTTGTAAAGGTAACAATCTCTAGTTTCACCCACAACAATCAGACTCTCTCTAAGTACTACTGATACAATTTTATACACTTTGGAACACACAGAGAAAGTTATTTTTTGTGTCCTCGCCTGAAATATTTAGTGAAAATAAAGGTGTAAAAGGCTTCAGCAGGTAATTGAGGACTAAAACACACTATGGGCCAAAATAATGACTTCATGACTACTCACATTTCAAACTTGAAAAGAATATCTGTAAAAATGAATTTTTTACACCAGTTTTTATGTTGGTAGGTCCATGCGTTTTATAGAGGAACCATAGTTTATCCAAAATGTATCTAAATTGGAGACATTTGGAAAACATATGAAAAAGTGTAATAAGTTCTGAATGCTTCAACCCACAGGCATCAATGAGGGCTCTACTGAAAGCTTACATCTAGAGGAATTTGTATTTACAAACATAATCCATCTATTAGTAATGAAAATTAATATTCCATAATAATAACACAATAAAATTGACATGTTTACAAAAAAATGTCAAAATGAGTGTTATGGGCCAAAATATATATTTTTGAATAATATCCACACATAAAAAACATACTGTAAACTATATACATAGGTTATAAAACTGTTGGTCAATGTTTAAATATATGTGCATCATTGTTGCAGTCTCTTGTTGCAGAAAGCACAAGAGCATGTCACATGTGGAGTATTTTACTGGGGTTTGCTTGGTGTTTACTGCACCTCTGTGAAAGGACAAAGGAAAGGTGTGATATCTTGATCTTCACATCTGCCAATCTTATTTTTATCTAAAATATAGTCAAAAGCACATTATAAACACACCAGCCCATTCAAAACATTTCCCCGATTCAACCCGGAAAATAAACACTTTCTTTCCGACTGCTGCTAGTCCAAAATGTCAATAAAAAGAAATGTACATGCCTCCACTACATCCTCTAACAAGTATTTTATTATTTTTGTAAGTTTTTGTTATAATAATTTTTAATTTTGGCCTTCGCTTTTTATAATATAATCGGTCAAAACCCGTCAGAATTGGCTGAAAAAGGTGTCAATCGAAGGCTAACACTTCCTGTTAGCATTTTAGTAGCTTTTTTCGCGGTCTCGAAAGGACTTATGGCTTTTATTATCAATAGAAATGACAAAAATGTCGCAGCTGATTTCAAGTTGGAAATACTTCTCTGCAGTTTTTGAGCCTTGGAGGATATAACATGTCTTGTGGACCTAATTATTTTGCTGGATATTATTCCCTGGACCTTTACGGACAGAAAGACACCAAGCTTATGGGAATTTGTTGCTGTTTGAGTTCAAAAGAGCCATCTAAGGTAGGACAAGACCAAACTCAATCTTTGTGCTTGTCTGTAAAAAAAGCACTTCCTGCTCTCAGACTTGGCGGACGTCACCCTCTGCTCCTCCTGCTCCTCTGCTAGCAGTGTATGCTTCTCTGTCTCGTCTCGTCTCGTCATTCTAACTTTTCTCTTATTTCTTGACCCCACTGCTGGCTGGACTACTAAGAACCAAAAATGGATCTGATTACCTGGTCTCTGAGCGCAATTGACACTATTTTTTCACAAAAGAAGGATGCACCGGGGGAACCCATTGGCCCTGGCGGGACCTTTGCGGCAGGCTATGCACAGGACGCCTGGAAGAACTGGCAGGTTCTGTGTTTTGAAGCTCTGTCCGTGGAGGATGCGGAGGATTTGTATATCTTTGAATTTATGATTTATGATGTGGGATTCCTCCTCATTGGCCTGGGGAATGCCGTAAACTATCGGAAAATTTGCAAGACAGCTGCTTCAAATCTACCCAGCCGCTGTCTGCTGAAACTAAAAAGTGCTCCTGTGACGAGGGAGACAGTTTGAAAGGACTACATCAAAGAGATGCACAGTCCGACCAGCTGACCCGAGACCTCACAGCACGGACTGTGGACATACAGAAAAGAGTTTGCAACACCGAAAGACAGACCAGCGGGCTGTTGCATGGCTTAACGGATATAAAAGGGTTACAACTATGGGCCACACGAATCGAAGAGCTGATTCGCAACATCCATAGGCCCGATCTGAGGACATTCAGAAGAGAGTGGACAACATCGAAAAGCTGACCGGAGAGCTGCTATGTGGTGTTACTGGTCTGACCATGAAGGAAAACTTCTAGGTTGCTCCACGACATGGACGCACAAAACTGACGCTGAGAACCAGAACTGATTGATTATATACCGGACAAATAACGGATGATCAAATATATTTACCACAAATTTCTGTCTGCTGTACTTCTACTTGCTGGAAAATAAGCGGCTTTGGCTCTCCTCTGCGCCTGGATCGGGACTGCGAGGTGACACACAAAACACTGGGAGGAGGCGTATGTCTCTATATAAACCAGAGATGGTGCAGAAACATTACTGTAAGAGAGCAGCTGTGTCTCCCTGACATTGAACTCCTGTCCGTGTCTTTAAGGCCGTTTTACCTCCCGAGAGAGTTCCCCCAGATATTTGTGACTGTTGTTTATATCTATCCTAAAGCTGACGCTAAGTCTGCGGCTGAGATTGTTTTTAAAACTGTAAATAAGCTCCAGACAATCTCACTTGCTGCTCCCAATTTTACACTCGGTGATTTTAACCACTGTAAATTAAAGAAAACCCTGAACAGTTTTTATCAGTCTGTCAACTGTCCTACACGTCATAATAAAACTCTGGACCTGTGCTACGGCTCCATTACAGGGGCTTATATCTCGAAGGCAGGACCTGCACTGGGCTCCTCTGACCACAACACAGTCCACCTTCTGCCCACCTACACCTCGGTGCTGAGGAGGGAGGAGCCTGTTAGGAAACAGGTGAAGGTGTGGACTGAGGACAGCTCTCTGACGCTACAGGGCTGCTTCGAGTGCACAGACTGGACAGTGTTTCAGAACTCTTGTTCTGATTTGGACAAACTGACTGATGTTGTCTGCAGTTACATCTCCTTCTGTAAAGACTCAGGTTCTCCCAAATAGGGAAGTCAAGGTTTATCCCAACAACAAACAGTGGATTTCCAAGGACATTAAAGATCTGTTTATCAAAAGGAAAAATGTATTTGATGGTAATGAGAATGCATTGAGGGTTGTGAGAAAAGAAATCAGAGCTGAAATTCAAAAAGCTAAATTGAGATATAAGGATAAGATTGAGGCTGAACCTAGAAGCAACAACTTAAAAAGAACCTGGAATGGTATGAAAACAATGATTGGGTCCATGATAGTCAACAGAGTTGCCCTTGATGGTTTTAATTCTTGTAAACCCTTGAACACAGATGAACTAAATATATTTTATACACGGTTCAACACAGTGGATTTTAATGCTAAGATTGATAACATCAAGGCAATAACTCGGGCATTTCCATCCATGTCTGTTGATGTAAACACTGTGGCTAAGCTATTCTGCCACACCAAAGCCAAAAGCCCAGGGCCAGATAACCTCTGTGGACACACATTAAGAAAGTGTGCTTACCAACTTTGTGGCATCTTCCAACATATTTTTAATCTGTCTTTATTACAACTAAAGGTCCCAAAAACTTGGAAGCACTCAGTCATTGTGCCCTTAGTGAAGTGCAACAGTCCTACAGCCTTGAATGATTTTAGACCAGTTGCTCTGACCTCCTTGGTTATGAAAACCTTTGAAATAATCATTAAAGACATGGTGCTACAGCAGGTCAGGGAACAGCTAGGCCCATTACAGTTTGCTTACAGGTCCGAGAGAGGAGTGGTCATCACACTGTTGCACTTCATTCTTCAACATCTGGATGAAGCTAAGACACATGCCAGACTTTTATTTGTTGATTTTACTTCTGCTTTTAACACCATTCAGCCATTCCTGCTGGCAGAGACTTATGACTGATTTTAACCTTGATCTTAACTTGGTTGGTTGGATATTGGACTTTTTAATAGACAGACCTCAGTGTGTTAGAGTGAATGGTATTTAATCTGATGTGCTTTTTGCCTCTACTGGTTCCCCCCAAGGCTGCTGTCTCTCCCCTCTTCTGTACACTCTGTTCACAAACCAGTGTCGCAGTGTGCACAAGGATAGACAGAAGACTCTGTTATCATCAGCCTTCTCAGAGGGGATGAACAGGACCATTGGCCAGTCCTTAATGACTTTGTTCAGTGGTGCGACCGTTCATGTTAAAAACAATGGAAATTAAAATAGACTTCCGTAAATCACCCCACTGTTACTGTCATCAAGAATCATTTTGGACAATAAACTGTTTTGAGCCTTGGGTGGATGCTGTTTCCAAAAAAATCCAACAATGATTGTACTTTCTCTAGATAGATGAACAGTTTTAATGTCTCCAGTGAAATGATGACACTGTTTTATCGTGCTTTTATTGAAACGGTTTTATCCTTCTGTGTTGCTGCCTGGTTTGGAAGCCTCTCCCTGACCAACAAAAACAGACTGGGTAGTCTGGTTAAAGTGGCCAGTAAGATTTCAGGGTGAAGTCAGGCTCAGCTGGGGGACATTTACAGCAGACAGGTGCATAGGAAGGCTGGGGCAATAGCACAGTCCCAGGACCATCCCGTCAGAAGGGAGTTTGAGCTGCTGCCCTCTGGGGGGCGCTACAGAGCTCTGGGCTGTAGGACTAAAAGGACTCATTTGCACACTTGTTTGCATATTGTATTTATTCATGTTTTTAATTCTATTTTTGCACTTTTTATCTCTGGGTTTTAGTGATTTTTATTGCTGATCCTGCTCTTGAGTTGTTGATGTGCATTTCTATGTTAAATGTTTTTTTAAGGAGCATGATGCTGCGAAATTAATTTCCCCAAGAGGGACAATAAAGGAACTTTGAACTTTGAAATAAAAGTTATCTGTTTTCTTTAAATGTATTTTCCACATTTAAAACTATGTCATGTGTAACATTTTATTAATTTGAGTTTTCCTAATGTTAATTTGTTTGTTGTTGTTAATAAATAATCATTTTTTAAATAAACATTTTATTATTAAGTAAAAAAAAAAAAAACTAAAATTTTGAAAATTAATGCTGGGTTTGGATCAAATTATTTATAATTTTACAAAATGGATATTAAGTATTTGTTCTAAAATAAATATCAGTCTTTCTAATGTAGTGTAAGTCTGTGCAGTGTGAGCTCAGTGAAGTGAGTCAGTTCAGTTTCTGTTCAGTCTGACTGAGGGAGGTTTTTGTACCAGTCTTTTTCACAGTGTGAACACAAGCTGACTGTTGATCCAGTGTTCACTCTGACAGTAATAAACAGTATAATCTTCAGCCTGAACTCCACTGATGGTCAGAGTGAAGTCAGACCCAGATCCACTGCCTGAAAAACGACTGGAAACACCTGAGACTCGAGTTGATGCTTTATATATGAGAGCTTTAGGACTCTCTCCATCTCTCTGTTGGTACCAGGCTAAATGGTCATTGCCATTCACCCGCTGACTGGTGGAACACCTGATGGAGGCGGTGTCTCCCGGGGCAGCGCTCACTGCTCCAGGCTGAGTCACTGTGACCTGGCCTCTGGACTCTGACCACACAGAGACACAAACACAAAGCAGCTGATGGTTTAGTCTGGTTGGTCTCAGAGGGACGGATGTTGACAGAGGACAGCAGTGGGACTCTCTGGACTTTACCTGTGAAGCAGCAGCAGAGGACAGTCCACATGAGGACGCACACCAAAGTCATGTTGGTGATGAGGAGGGCTTCTGTGGCTTGTGTTGTGATGAAGGACAGCTGCCAGTCCTCCAGAGTCCACCTCTCAGGACTATAAACTGTCCCAGAGCACTGGGGCATGCTGCTGCTCATGCAAAGTGTCTCAGAATAAAACATTTACATCAGAAAAGGTTTCAGTAAATCCTCTTAGGACCTGCTCACAACTCACCAAACATGAACACAGAAAGCCCAGTGGAGGTTATTGGAAAGAGAAACTGTTGAATAAATGATGCATAAATAATTATTGGGGTTTCTGGTCTATACCAGAAAACAAGAAAACGGTCTGTAAAATATATTTAGCAGCTTCAGAATGATACGAATAATACAAGTTAATGTAACAGCTCAAGTTATGATTTACAAAACGTATATAATACATTGATTCTCAAAATCAAATAATAAAAATTAATATAAATGAATTAATGTTTAGATGTACATAAAAAGATAACATAATAAATATATATGGACTAATGTAGCTACATTCTTTTGCACCTAAAGGATTTTTTGGACTGAACTTGTATTTACATTTTTATGTTATTTAATGGTGACCTCTGCTGGTCCTAATGTGTCATGACAGTAGCTGGATTTAATGATATACTCACTGGTACTCAATGTAAGACTCAAAGGTACAAGAAGAGTTTTGTCAATTTAAAGGGAAACTAAACAACTTTATTTGGTTAATGTTATGTAAGACTGGTAAAAGCTTTGACATTTGGGTAGAAAGTGTATTAATTCTACAATATATGGTGTAAAAAGCTGTCCTCTTCAAGTTGAACGGTGACTACTGCAGTTGAATTTTCCTATTGGAAGTTGTTTCTTCACACGATGTATGCCCACGGCCACAACAATTATTCCATTTAATAATGAGCATAACAACCAGCTCTAACACACATCAATTAACTCTTTAGAATTTTATGAACCTTTGTCCAATCACAGTAGACTCAGGCTCCCTTCATTCGCTGAACATCTAAACATCTTCACCTCCAAACCTAGGTTTACATGAAACCTTTTCTTTTCTAAATAAGATAAAACTGTGCTGCTAGTGTCAAATTAACTCATGTGTTCAAACTAGTGTTGATTTATGTTATAATAATATTTGTATGTGAGCAACCGATGGCGCATGTTACAGTTAAAGAGAAGGTCTGTGTCAGAAGATGGAGCTGTTGGCAGTGGGACTGAGACCCATGGTTGTTGTGGTTACAGTTTATATTCAGAAACAGAAATACGACACGCACATCCAAAGCCAGTGGGTCTGTGTGCCTTAACCAGAAAAACTCATGAGTAAAAAACTGAAGTAGGCCGTGAACAACAGATAAAACTCCCAGATTTGTTATTGTTATTTTTATCACCACATGTGACGTTTCAGACTAGTGCCCTTCATCAGACAGTTTAGATTCAACCTCACAGCAACCAGGTCCATGGGTCGGATGAGTCTGCGTGTACTTCCTGTGCTCAGGTGGGTTTTCGCCTGGTACTCCGGTTTCCCCCACCAACATCAAATGACTGGGTTACCTGGTGAACAGAAACAGCACCTGATGTCCTCGTCATTACTCTGGTTGAAGCAGTGGAGCAATGGGCACAGAGGCTATACAGAACAACGTGAACCATCCCCTGCATTGGGCTTTTGAACAACAGAGAGCAGCCAGTGGCAAGTTTAAATGATTTGAATTGAAAGCTCTCAGTCTTGTTGATATAATGCAGAAGTCTATATTTATTAGAAACATTGTCAACAAATGCAATCTTTTTTTCTTTTTTCTTACAGAGGAACTGCACAAGAGTAAAACGCCTCGACAAAATGCAGCTGAACCCAGGGCGGGTTAATTTACAGATCTTTACAGCAGCGCTCACTTGGTCTGAGCAGCTCCCCAAAAAAACAAAAAATAATTTAATAAAATACATTGTACAACTGCTACTGAGTCTCCAATTAAAAATACAAATTAAAATGTACATATCAGCTACATGGTAAGTGCAATAAGACAATAAAAATAAATCTGTGACGCTACTGTCCTCTGTTCAGTCAAAAATCTAGTCGTGTTTTATTTGCACAAGACCTCATAGATTTCTGCTTATAATCTTTTGTGCTATTATATTTATACATATTATTTTATTTAATTGTGTTTTATTTGTCACAACAGCAAGCTTTGTATTGTACCTGATGATATTTTTACACATAGTTTAGCACAGACGCATTATAAGAACAAGATAAAGCCTTGTTTAGCAAAATTCCCCCAAATGGACACTTGTGGTACTGCAACAAACATTTCTGCTCACAGTGATATGAAATTGTGGGGTATAAGCTGATATTTTTTAGTACAGTGGGGCAGTAAACAACAGGAATCCCTTTAAATTACTTCCAGTTAAAAATAACGTCATTTTTTTTTTGGAATCTTGTTCTAATAATACGTCCATGTCTCACACACAACTGTGCATTCACGTACGAGCTGGAAGGAAGTCAGAGAAGAAGAGTCTCGTCGTAGCTACTTCTACTTTTATTAAACCTCTTTCCATTTATTCCCTTCATTTTTAATCCTCTCCTCTCTTTCTTGTCCTCTTCCTCTCTTTCTCTCATTTCCGATCTGTTTTTGATTCATTTATATTTTTTAATGCCGATAATGGTTGTGCAAAGCCTGGTTCAGTTCCACAGTTTGAGAAGCTGTCCCAGGAGCCTGTGCACACGCCCATGTCAGCGGGAACGCCGGTGCAGCTGACCCTGTTGTCGTGGCCGGACAGGACGCCTGCGAAACGAGAAGGACAATACAATCAGTGGTGACTCTAATGAAGCTAAAACCAGCTCTTTGTGAATATACTATGGAAAAATATGCATGACGATCAATTTACGCTGGATTGCCAAGGATATGACATGTTTTGCAAAATTATGTTGATGTTGAGTGGCTTATAACTTTGAAACTCACTGTAAGTTTAAAGAAAACACCTTAAACTCACATAAAGATGGAAAAAAAGATAGCCACAAGGCTTAAATAACCTGTTAGACAGTTGTCTATTCTGAGCTGATTTGGAGTGAGTCAGGGAGTTTGGTCCATAGCCACAATGAAAATAACCCTGAAATTACTTTTATTAATAAAGAAACTTCAGTCCTCAGTGACCTCAGTGACGTCAGTGACCTCAGTGACCTCAGTGCTGCGTACAGCCACACACACCAGACAAAGTATTTTATGTAGTATTTTTGGTGCATTGACTGTGTTGCTAAAAGCTTGGACAGAGACAAACCAAAGGATGCCACTGTAACTCAGCTGTAGAGACCGCCGAGACAGTAACGTTTGTGACCTTCTAAATATCCGGCGTTACTCACCGACTTTCTCTCCCTTGAGCGAGTCCCAGATGTGGCAGTTGAAGTCGTCGTACCCGGCGAAGATGAGGCGTCCTGAGTTGGACAGAGCCAGAGACGTGACTCCTGCGTTCAGGCCGGAGTCCTGGTACCCGATGACCTCCTGGTCCGAGCGCAGGTCGTACATCTTACAGCTGCAGTCGTCGGAGCCTGTGATCACCGCGTTTCCACTCGGGAAGAACTGTGTGCAGCAAGAGCAACCAGAGTTTAAAGGCTTCATATTCTATCCAAACGTTTCTAATAGGTCTTGGAAACCGCCTGAAAAAGTATTAAAATCTCTGGATGTATTGAAAATGTTTGATTATACGTTATACGCCACGCTCATGACCCAGGCCGACTTTAGAGGGACTGCCACCAACTGAGGACCAGGAGAAAAAACAGTTACAACCCTCTACATGTGTTAAAAAGATGTTTGTACAAGGGTCATATATATTATCTGGATTTGATGAAGTAAAATAAATGTGAAGCATTAAAAACAAGAAGGAAAAGGCAAAATAAATAGGAAAAAATCCAAAATGTAAGTTTGTTGTATGTTACACTGACAGCCTCTTGTTATTTCTACAAGAAACATTTAACCCTTGTGCTGTTGAGGAGAGAAGAATTGGATTTATTTAATAGAGTAATAGGTTTTATAACTTAGAGTATGGATTAAAGTTTGTGAAATGTCAAAAATAGAAGCTCAAGTCACAAAACGTAATCAAATTTTGCTGAGATGTTCACTCATTAGAAGCAATCAATGTTTAAATGAAAAGTGTAAATGAGGAATGTTATCTCTGCTTGTCCTTTGTGAGAGCGGCCATTTTGAAAAGACCACACTCCTAAAGCCGTGGAGTCAATTTAACACTCAACTTAAATTTAAAATTTGTGTTTGTCCTCACCTTGTTTCCAGTGTGGGTGTCCCAGACGAGCAGCTTTCCGTCCTGTGACGCACTGACCATTTGTCTGTGGACACAACAGTCACACATTTATGACCCTCTATTAACAAAAGCCCAATGGCTCAACACAAAGGTTTAGTGTCGTAGCCAAGACCATCGACAGACATGTCTGAAAACACAACAAGTCCAGTCTTAGACCAGGTCCAGACTCAAGGAGGTCAGTGTTTGAAGGAGACAGAGTTAGTCCAGATTTAGACCAGGTCCAGACTCATGGAGGTCAGTGTTTGAAGGAGACAGAGTTAGTCCGGTCTTAGACCAGGTCCAGACTCACGGAGGTCAGTGTTTGAAGGAGACAGAGTTAGTCCAGACTTAGACCAGGTCCAGACTCACGGAGGTCAGTGTTTGAAAGAGACAGAGTTAGTCCAGTCTTAGACCAGGTCCAGACTCATGGAGGTCAGTGTTTGAAGGAGACAGAGTTAGTCCAGATTTAGACCAGGTCCAGACTTAGACCAGGTCCAGACTCACGGAGGTCAGTGTTTGAAGGAGACAGAGTTAGTCCAGACTTAGACCAGGTCCAGACTCACGGAGGTTAGTGTTTGAAGGAGACAGAGTTAGTCCAGACTTAGACCAGGTCCAGACTCACGGAGGTCAGTGTTTGAAGGAGACAGAGTTAGTCCAGACTTAGACCAGGTCCAGACTCACAGAGGTCAGTGTTTGAAGGAGACAGAAGTAGTCCAGACTTAGACCAGGTCCAGACTCATGGAGGTCAGTGTTTGAAGGAGACAGAGTTAGTCCAGTCTAAGACCAGGTCCAGACTCATGTATTGGTGTTTAATTGCTCGTCTGGTAAGGTGTTGTTGGGTGCCCTGATGTGGAACTTTTATGTGTTTTGTAAAACTGTTGTTACTTCACTTCCAAAGACAATACACTGGCAGGACGTTGACTCTGGAACAGGGGGGTTTGCTGATTTAACTGTGGGACTGAAGTATGACTTTCTGAAATCTCACGCTCTATTGTAGCAGAGACACACACTGAGGGGAGGCATGGGTCCAGTCTAAACGCTCTATTGTAGCAGAGACACACACTGAGGGGAGGCATGGGTCCAGTCTAAACGCTCCATTGCAGTTTTTGGACTTCTGTGAAAGTCTGACCTGGAGTCGTCGTTCCAGTGCATGGCGTAGATTTTGGCCAGATGTCCTTTGAGGTCCTTTCTTTTTTTCAGCTGCACTCTTCCCACAGAGGCCACGCCCGACGCTGCTCCGGCCATGTCCCCATCATTCACCGCTTTACGGGCCGCCTGGTGGACACACAGGGCATTACAGTTGTTTTTATCATTCATTTATTATTTTAAACTCCTTTTAACACTTCAGGCCAATGTTATTGTTTCGAGTGCTTTAATAATACCACAACACTTTAAAAGCAAGCAAATAAAAAAAGCTAACTTGTTAACAGTGATTAAGCAGAACTGAACAATACAGTATTTCTCCAGAAAAGTGCTGACTCACCTCGATTTTTGTACGAAGTCCATCGCACTCCTTTTTCAGTTTGTCGATTTCAGCTTTTTCAGCTGCCATGGCGACTATTACACGAAAACAAGAGATCTCACTCTGGTGGATAATAAAATAAAGAGGAAAATGGTGAAAATTAGTTTGTAATTCTTTACCACAATTCTGATTATACAACTGTAATAATGTCCAGACTATGTTTTAAATCTGAAAAGCAAAGTCTGAGTCTCAATTACACCAGTGGCAAACCTTCAGGGGCATCAAAGTATTTAAAGAATAAAATTTGTTTATTTACTACTGTTTTATACTGTTTAAACGAGGCTCAGGGAAGACAGTGCTGCTCTGGGTTTGGGAAGATTATTTTTTCTTTGTTGTTGCTGGGCACATGCTTGGAGGCCAAATATCTGGGTGTCAATAAATACATCACATTATAGGCTACTATTTTAATTCAATTTCATCTCTCCCGTCTAGTTTCACAAAAGCCAAGGGCTTCACAAAGACAACCTATAATTAATATGGTTTAGAGACAGTCCTAAAATGCTGGAGAATGTAGAAGTGTTACTGAGCTGAATATTTTGGCAAAAATGAACTTCAATCAATTGCAATATGTAAGGCTCTATATCAGCCTTATGTTCCCGATCTAACCCAACATCTTAGAAATGTGGGAACATAGACCCCATTAAGTTTCTGATTTAATTCTGATTTAAATTTGTGATTGTGCAGTTGTTTAAATGCCATGTGTCATGCCATGGGTGGGAATCAAACCAACAACCTTTCCAAGTAGTCACACTTGTGAGGCTCACTCTTTTCATTCATTAAAGGCTGTACACCAAAAAGGCAACTTTTAACCAGATTTGAACTTACAAAACCTAATTGTGTAGTTACCAAAGATTTATTTTGACCTTTGAGACACATTTTTAAAGAACAGGTTTAGTTTACTTTTCGCTAAGTAACTTTATTTTTAATATTGTTTACACCATAATAAAATGTTTGTTTCTACGTTTGCTTGTACATTGTTTATTTCTTTTGTCTTAACTTTGAAGTTGTCCAAAATAAACTAAATAAAGAAAAACTAAAAGAGGAGAAGAGTCTTTAGTCTCGCTCTCTGCTCAGGTCTAAATCCCGGCAGGAGAGGGGGGCTTTACGGGTCAAATCTCCTGTCATCCGATTACAGACTGCTCTTCAGCCGCACAGGCCTCACCTCTGACCCCCACCGTCACCAACATTTGGGTTCTTTATGTTGTTTTTTTAATGCTCAATTAGAAACATATAAAGAATTCAATCCAGCTTTACGCCAACATTAAGAGGCATATAATACATTACAAACATACAAAACATATATTATAAATACTTTTTAGAAAGTGCTTGCACATTTTACATAGTATTTTTTCCATGACTGTTTTAAAAAGGATTTTCAGGATTACAATTAAATAAAATCTACTAAAACACATTTGTAAGAGAAGCCTAATTTTAATGTATTGCATGTATCGTTTTTTTTTTCCATTTTAAAATTTTGCATTAAGGGCAGCCATATTGAATCCTAAGCATCTAACGTTTTGATTTGACGCTTCATTTTTCATCATATTTCATATCTTTACTTAATCATTTGTGTATTTGTTTTGTGTAAATTGTGTTTTTAATTTAGGTTTTTGGTGACCTTGTTGTTTGAATCAACAAACTACAAACTGAATTTTGGGTTGATTGTTTTCTGGAATATCCTTCCTTTCTTTGATTGTGTCCATGTGTTTGTTTATAACTGAGCTACTGTAAGAATTCCCATGTGGATTAATAAAGTCTTTTTTTTTTACATAAATAAACTGGAAAGTCATTTTGGAGAACTTCAACCCAGCAACCTTGTGTGCGTTAATATAAAACGTTAAAAAAGAGAGTTACTTATTGTGCATAATTTAAGAATTTTGTTAGCCATTTTTTTCCTACCATTTTTACCTTTTCCAGTGGGTTTTTTTTTATATACATTTGTGGCCTTTAACTCAGTTAAAAGCACAAATATGTATTGAAGAAGTAAAAGTAATTCTCTAGATCATGCATCATTTTTACAAGATTTTGTATTATATTTTTGCACTAGGCCTATTTTTGAAACTGTCCATTTCCACTGCAACACTGTGCTCTTCCTTTTTCTTTTACATTCTAACGCTAACCCCTACTTTTGATTAAACCTGGTTTGTTTGAATACACACGCAAAAGTCACATTTGTAATCCAGTTAATCCAGTCTCAAAGTTGATCAATGTCTGAAGAAAACAGTTGAAATGTTAAAATGCTTCAGAATTCCATACATTACAACATTTCTTTTTTTTTTTAAAAACAACTTTTTTTTTTAAATTTCAATTTATTTTTGCAGGATGGACAAAAGTTTGTGGAGCTTTAATACATTTGGTGCGTTTTGAGAAGCTATTATGCTTGTGTTTTCTAAAAAGAATGCAGCAGTTTGCTTTTGTTGCATTGTTGAGGCAGCTCCAGTTTTTTGACCTTCAGAGCCAGAGCAAACATGACCAACGTGAGCCAGTTAGCGCTAATCCTAATACCAACCAATGGACTCATCTCGTTAGACAGCCCTGTAGCACCACTAGCAACATCAACGTTAGCAACAACTTAACAATCTTCCACCATTTCTGACACTTTCTTGTCTTGTTTCTTGTCCATTTAACTTAGAAATTGCTAATGGACGGATGCTAATGGTGGATTGCACAAAAGTGAAAGGCAAAAGCTTGGAAAGAGTTGGACTTAGTGGAGTTTAATAAGATAAAGTTAGCTTATCTTGAGAACTCCGGCTTGAAGCTTGAGCTGATTTATCACTTTTCTGGTCGGCTGGAGTTTTATAAGACAAGCAGATACTTAGCAGCAACATTCACCAAACAATGTGCTTTATGAAGACATCCAAAAGCAAGAATCTACATCAACAGCACTAAAGACTCTAAGAAGACAGTTCAGTTTACTTAATGGCACTAATCTTTGTGGAGACTTTATGAAAATGCAAAAACCTCTAATAAAAAACTGACCACTATCCAAGCACCTATCTTGTACAAACCAAGCCAAAACAGCAGCTCTATCTGTCCAGGAGCCAAAGGTTTACTGTTTTCTCGTGTGATGGAGCACGCCAAGGCTTGAGACGACAATCCTCTTTGGCCAAGCTTCTCTACAATCCAAAGATCACCTTCAAAAGGGTTTAAACAATCACTACGTTTGATGCACGGCTGTAAAAGGGACGGAGAATCACAAGAAGAAGAAAAGGGACTCCAAACCAAATGCAACCTGCAAAACTAGTCTCTGTTCAATCGCTTCTCAGTCGAATTATCTTGTTTTATTGACTTATTTTTTAGTATAATCCTAGATGAAGGCATAAAGAGCAATAATTATGTGGTAGAATATGTTTTATATGGACTTGGCTGTTTTTGCGAAAATCCGCATTTATTTTGGCTCCAGTTTAATCCTATTTCATTAACTCCCTTTTGTGTTTCCATACCAGAAATCTCTAAAAAAAAATATTCAAACTAGTGCTTCATTTGTATTTAAAAAGGATTTTAATCTGTGGATCTTAAATGTAAAAAAAAAAAAATGGTACATTTTCTTATCTTTCTAATGTAGTGTAAGTCTGTGCAGTGTGAGTTCAGTGAAGTGAGTCAGTTCAGTTTCTGTTCAGTCTGACTGAGGGAGGTTTTTGTACCAGTCTTTTTCACTGTGTGAACACAAACTGACTGTTGACAGAGTGATGCTTCTGACAGTAATAAACCCCTGTGTCTTCAACCTGAACTCCACTGATGGTCAGAGTGAAGTCCAATCAAGAAATGTTTGCAGTAAAACGACTTGAAACCAGATTAAGAACTTGTACTAGCATAAATCACAGGCTTTAGAGCAGGGGTCCTGAATTAAAATCAGGGTCCGCTTAGTAACTTTCCTCACTGTGAGGGTCGGAAAATTTAAATTAAAAGGATATGTGTTTGAATATAATTCTTTAAAGTAAAGTCTCATTTATTCCACACCTACAGTCTTTTAAAAAAAAATGGAGATTAATGTAGATAATCCACTGTTTTCTGTATTTTATCCCTTGTTTACATGAGGAGGATGTTTGAGTGTTTAGCTTTCACCAAACACAGCTCACAGACAAAAGTAAAAAACTACAAAATCAAAAGAGGCTAAAGCTAAAGCTCAGGACCTGGTGGTTTATTGACAACAGCCTGGAATTCTACATATAATGCCTAATACTCCTTTTAAAACATGTGTGAGAACATTTTAAATACAAAATCATCAATTCAAGCCAAAACATATTTGTTAAACAAATATGACAAAGATGCCTGTCATAATTCATCTCTTTCTATTGTCATTCCTCTGAAAACAACAGGAACAAGGGAAAATGCACTGAGCATTTCTTTAGCATTAGCTGTTGCCAATAATTAACTGTTACTGTTTAATTTGCAGGTTCATCTTAAAACAAAATTTAGAATAGAAATATTTATTTCCTGTATTTTCTCCGTGTGGGGTAACATTTTAATTAAAATGCTTATGATTAGTTCTGTAACAGGATTTAGGATTCACACAGAAACTGACACAACTTAAGGAAGACTTAACATGTGTCACTCATCTCCAAACCCTCCTTTCACACCTTTTCTGTTTTTAATCACCCAAATGAACATGTGTTAGGTTCAAATGTACGTGAATGCTAATTACTCACGTTTGTAAATTAGGTCAAATAAGTACCTAACTTACAACAGAATAAAGAAGTTAACAGACAAATGTACAACTCACCACATTAGACGTCCTCACTTCCCTCTGAGCTGAGTCTTTTTAATCCTGACATGAAAACTGTCCAGTCCTGGTTCAGTTCTGGATTCATTCTCTGATTATCAAAGCAGCCGGGACTAGAGGATAAAGGCTGTTGTTCAGCTTTGACACTGACACGGAGCTGAATAAACTAAAATAAACGTTCCCTCTCCGTCCATAACGTCAGTGAATCTTCGTTATGTTTTGCCAAGGCTCAGCTTTTAGATTTTAGTTGTTTCTAACGCATTATCAGGCTACGCTAAACATGTTGAAATTTCCCGCTGCTCTGTCCGTAACCATAGTAACCTGACTGAGGACCCGCGCGTGTAGACGTAGCTGTCCTAGAAGTGCCGGTTCAAAAATATGTTTTACACAATGCGCTTGTAATTATGAATAATGTCTTGCGGTCCAGATCAAAGCCTCTCGAGGTCCGGATCCGGACCGCGGTCCATTAGTGACCTCTGGTATAAAACAAATCAGACAATGCTACATCCCTGAAATACAGACATGGCATGCGTGCTATTTAAAGAGAGGAATCAGAAGTAATTTTATTGTTAAAAGCAAGAGGGTGCATGTGAGTTTCCTCCACCTTTGTCAGGGTGATGTTTATAACCTGTGTGGTCCTCGTCTCTTAACAGATGAGGCTGGGTCTTTCCTGACTGAAGTCACTTCTTGGTTGTAATCTGTAGTGTTCCTGTTTAAAGATAGTATGATTTGTAAATTGTACATGGACCGATAAGAGACTGATTGTACACAAAACAGTAAAAACGATTGAAGTTTATTTAACACAGTCTAAGCTCAAGACTCAAACATCCTCAAGCAAATCAAGTAAACTGCAGGGGCCATAGAAAAAAAAATAAAACGTGGTGTAAAGCTCCATGACTGTTTTATGTATCAAAATAAAAATATAATATAGCTGTACGGCTTACCTGTGCCTAGTGTTAACTGGTGTAAAGTAAAGTGTCTCTAGGGACTCGGCCTTGAGACCATGACGTTTGGCAGCTAGGCGCTCTGAACTGCGAACAAGTGGTGTGTTTGATTCACCAGGTGCAGATAATTTTCTGCAAAAAAAAAAAAAAAAAAAAAAAGGCAAGCTGACCTCATGAACCGTCAAATGATTTCTAGTACCATTGGTTAAATATGGGTTACTTATGTTACAGTACCTTGTGTTATTTAGAGAATCTTCCAATGAGCTCTGGTCCAAGCTGTCAGAGCTCAGGCGCCTAACCTTTACTCTCAACTTGAACCACCGACGTACCCCACCAACACCCAGCAACTCCGGCGCCTGGAGAAGAGGACATAGACAAGGAAACAAAACAAGTGGAACAAGCAACCGACATTCAAACTGAGAAATATCATTCCACAGGTGCACGTGACAATGCATCGGCCATAATATTCTCATGACCTTTAATGTGGCGAATGTCAAGGTCATAAGCCTGCAAAAACAAAGACCACCTAATAAGCCTCTGGTTTGGAGACCGCAAAGAACATAAAAACGTTAAAGGATTGTGGTCAGTGTAAACCACTAGGGGCACTGACCCTCCCACATAGACCTCAAAATGTTGTAAAGCCCAAATTAAAGCTAAGACTCTTGCTTTAAGGAGCTCAGTCAAAGGGAAGACTACCGTGGAAAAGTTCTTACAAAATCTCCTATAATAGCCCACCAATCCCAAAAACCGTTGTAGCTCTTTTTTAGTTGTTGGCTGTGGAAATTCGGCTACAGCTACAACTTTGGCCTGTACAGGAGCTACTTTCCCCTGCCCCACTACACGGCCCAAATATGTTACTGTTGCTTTTGCAAATTCGCATTTGGCTAAATTAATGGTTAGACGCGCGTCAGCGAGACGGTCAAACAAGGTTTTGATGCGCTGCAAATGAGAACAGCAAGTGTCACTGTATATGACTAAATCATCGAGATAAACTGAACAGCCCTCCAACCCCGCAACTACTTTAATCACAAGTCTCTGAAACGTGGCCGGAGCGTTCTTTAATCCGAAAGGCATGACTGTATAAGAATACAGGCCAGACGATGTAACAAAAGCAGCTATGTCTTGAGCTCGCTTTGACAACGGCACTTGCCAATAGCCCTTCAACAGATCGAATTTAGACACATATTTAGCTGAACCCACTCTGTCAATGCAATCATCCATTCGAGGCAAAGGAAAAGAATCGGGTTTCGTCACTGAATTCACCTTCCTCATATCTGTGCAAAACCGCGGTGTCTGATCGGATTTCGGCACCAAAATGCATGGAGAAGCCCAACTAGAGGAAGACGGCTCTGCAATGTTATTTTTGATCATAATCAATTTCAGCATCAAGATATTTTAACTTTGCAGGGGCCATGCGATAAAATCGCTGTTTAATTGGTCTTGCCTCACTGACATCAATGTCATGCTCAATCCATGTTGTTCGGGAAGGCACATCACCAAAAAGCATGGGATATTTTAAAATCAATTTGGCCAACTCATTTCCTTCTACCGCAGACAAGTGAGATAACAAACTTCCCAATTTGCGCAAAGATTCAGAATTTTTCAACCGACCACACAACAAACTTTCATCAGGTTCTGGGACACCATCCTCGTGCGCCAAAACCAGAGAATCAATGGCAAGAACTGGACGCACAGAACTTTCAAACCCATTATTGGCATTAGGTGAGCGCTGATAATAAGGTTTTAGCAGGTTCACATGACAGAGTCTTGTAGATTTTTTTCTTCCTGGTGTTTTAGTCAAATAATTTAATTCCGAGATTTTATCAGAAACCGTATAAGGCCCAGTATATTTTGCCTGAAAGGGCGAACCCACAACAGGTGTAAGAGCAAGAACCTGGTCTCCAGGACTAAATTCATGTCGCTCTGACTTACGATCATAAATGTCCTTCATTTTGTTTTGAGACTGTTGTAACTTTTCCTTAGCCATACATCCAGTCATAACCAAACGATGGCGAAAACCATTAACAAAGTCTATCAAGTTTTTTGGTGGCTCAGCATCCACAAAATCACTTTTTAATACAGCCAAAGGGCCGCGTACTGAGTGGCCGAAAACAAGTTCATTTGGGCTGAATCCTGTACTCTCTTGAACAGCTTCTCTAGCAGCTAACATGAGCCAAGGAAGCCCCTCTTCCCAGTCCCCAAAAGTCCTGTACAATGAGCCCAAGTATTTTTAAAACCTGTGCAAACATGAGAGATGTAAAATTTGACCCACGATCACTTTGGATTACTTTTGGTATTCCAAACACTGATATGAACTGTGACAGCGCTTTTACAACTGCCTTGGTTGTAATGGACCGCAACGGATATGCAGCAGGATAACGCGTGCTCTGACACATCACTGCGAGTAAATATTTGCACCCAGACTTTGAACTAGGCAACGGACCAACACAATCAGTAAAATGTAAAAGCTGTTCTTGCTTTGTTGTTGGTGGCTGCATCCAAATATAAGATCTGCAGTAAAAGATGAAGAGTCTGCTTTAATTTTTTCTAATAATTACCAGCCATATTCTCCATAATTTTTGGTTTTAGGACAAATGTCTTGAATACAATAGAATAACAAAATGTAAATCATACAAGGAAATAAAATAAACACACTAAAATGTACCTTTCTTGAGTAGCCATCCACACCACCAAAAATTATAATGTTGTATCTGTTAAAAGTGGGAGAAAAAAAAAAGTTTATGTAATGAGAAGTAATGTGAACATTTCTCATTTACCTCTGTATGTTAAATATCAAGTCTTTTTAAATAGATTTTTTATAACAAGCTAGCCTAGAGTCCTTTAAGTTATAGGCTAGCTTGATTAATCATAGCAAGCAGTAATTGGCAGTGCATAGATTCTGGTCCAAATTGAGTACTGTTCTTTTCTGGTTAAACTGTGGCCACCGCAGTTGAATTGATTCTAGTTTTCTTGCTAAAAGATGGACAGAGAAGACTTTTAATTGTATTTTCATCTGTAATAGATTTATCAGAACATTAGAAACACTGCAGCATAAGTAAATGTGTCAATATTAATTCAGTCCTGTGTCCACTGAATAATTTACCTTATCAATTTGTGGTTAGTGTCAATGTGGACAAGCAGAGAGGGCCTCGCACTGAATAACTTCTTGAACAACGCATCCAAGTTGTGTGATACGTGAGAAGATGCCTACAGCATCAACTCGATGCATGGATGCCATCATTCGCGACCACTGAACACGGATACCCATTGACACTAAATGTCCTTGTACCAAACGATAACCAGCATTGGGCATCTGACTTTTGATAGTTGAAATGATATCAAGCTCTTGGTCTGTCATTCTGCTGTAAGATCCTCTTACAGATAAGCCAAATTCTTGCATCCTCGGTACAAAGTCCTTCTTGAAACACAGAGGATTTTTGCAATGCAGGTAACTGGCAGGTGTGTCCAATAAACTCTTCAGCTTTTCCTCTCAATTATAATTCTGGGGTGACCGGAACCTGGAGCAACTTCTGTTTCATGTTCGACAACCATTGAAGCGCTTAAAGTCATTTCATTAACGACCAGATCATGAAGGTTTTGAAGTGCTTCTATGATCTCTGATACACCACCCATCTGGTCAGAGAGAATGACTCAAACAAAATTAACTGATGGCGAGTCAAGAACTCTAAAAAATCCATATTTAGTGGCTGATGGTTTATTGCAGACTGCAGTCTGGTGAGAAGTCCCTCCATCAACTGCTGTCTCAAAATATCCTGGTGGACATAAATGACACTGATATTATGAAGGAAATAGGACTTGTAATCTGTAATATTGTAACTTAAAAATTATTTATATTAGTCACTAGCTTCCCAACTGCCTAACAGGATGTAATGTAGCTGTAATGAAACATATTTTGGCCTTAGGGTTATTATATCAATGAAGACATTTTGTGCCTGTATCTTTTATAATTTGTCTTTTCACTTTACAGCAGCTCTATTATTGTTACTTATTGAGTATTGGAAAAAGACATAAATTGTGCTCAACCTACTTGAGGCTGTGACGAAGACATTTCTAGAGAGTTTGTCTGTGGGGCAAACAATGAGAGAAGTTAGCCTCTTAAGCTAGCCTAGCAGTGCTATATAAATAGAAAAAGCTTATGTTGAATAAGAAAGGTTAGCATAACCTAGCTCATTAGCATCAATAGTATAATAAATATAAATGCCGACACAAAAATCTCACCTGAGGCTGTAGTGGGTTGTTTGAATTGTTTGAGTTCGCCATTGCTGCAGATTCAATCCAGTCGCGTCAACCATAGATGGCGCCAACACCCAACAAAGCCCGCGTGATCAACCATCCAATCAGATCGGACAGAAGACAGCCAATCAGAAGCATTTCTGAATCCCCGTCTTTGATTGGCTGTTGTGCTCGCTACATTATAATGGGCGTGTGCCACCTCTCGAGTGAGCTTCCAGCAAGGTTTGAGCAGAAGAACCGAGTTTCGTGCGAGGAGAACTGAGTTTCGCGCGAGGAGAAATGAGTTTCGCGCGAGGAGAACAGAGGAGCAAGCGCGCAAAACAGATATTTGTGAGCGCAAATTACTATTTTCTTTTCAGAAGGTAAAGTATGTGCTTGCAACAGTCCCATTGCACGCACTCAAAAGTCAAACTGCGCGCTCAATGACGTGGCACAATAATTACGCCATAGTTCTCCTGGCCCCTGCGACTTCCGGCTTGAGCGGGTGACTTTTTTAAAGCTTTGCCTGGCGATTTGCGGGTTGAGCTTTGCAATTTATTTAGCCCTTTCTTTAGATAGTTGTCTTTTTTCGGAGTGTTGTCAATTGTGAACATCATTGATTCCTCCAATCCACCTAAAACATAAATTTAACCATGAGGAAGAACACACAAACTAGTGTTTTTGCAAAAATAAACCAAAGAATATGCATTAAACTCACCTGAGGGTAGCATGGATGTTTGAGTAAGCAGGGCCACTGCTTAGATTCTTTTTTTCGGGAGTGAGTGGACGAGAAAAACAGCTGGCTTTAATTTTATTCTGTCAGAATTGAATAGGGAATGGTTATTGAAAACATATTACAAGTAAAATAGTGTAAAAAAAAGAATTTGCACTTAAAAAAGGTACCTGAGGGGAAGTCTGATGTAACGTCAATGTGGATGAAGCCCGGTTAGTGCCTTTAGGGCTCCTCAGGAGAGTAGAGCTGACCGGGCCTGGCATCATGGACAGGCGTGAACAGCCTGTGGGAGCAGCACCACTCTGGCCCATTATGAATGAGTGGCGATGGGAAGCCAGCGAGTCTTGCAGCTGACTTGGCATCATAGATGCACGGCGGATAGTTTCAGATGTCACCAGTACGAAGTTCCTCATCGGTAAAAATCAAAGCACTATGCACATTCTAAAAGAAAACGGTTTGACAAAAGATTTGACACGTAAATAATCATCCATTACATTTTTTCATTTGTATTTACCATCACCACACATTGAATGCAAGAGTACATAAAAATGTATGATAAAATGTATGATTCTATGGAATAGACATACTATCGTAGGGATTAGGAAAGACTAAAAATATTTGCCAGATAATGAAATACTGTTTACTGAACAAAACTCCACTGGATAATGCTCTTGAGATGCGGAAGACACGCCTTGTTCCTCGCCTGAATCTCAGCAATTCTTATCCAGTCTTCAGGTCCCCTTCTGGTTCATTTTCTGCTCCAACACAGAATGTACTAGCAGCTAGAACGGAAAACAAAACAAAAGAAGGGTTACCTATGTTAACACATTTTACTAGTCTATAAACAGCAAAATATTCACACTTGTTGACCGTTAAGCTTACTCTGTGAATGGAGTGTGCTGCGTCTGTATCCTGGAAGACCAATGAGCTGGTCAGCTTCAGTCCCAGGCACTCTGGCAGGCGTCTTAAATAGCTCTGTAGACACAGGCTGTGCTGTGTGGGTGCTGGAAAGGTTTGTCTGCGAGCGAGCCGGGCCAAGCTGTAGTAGGTTTCATCAGCTTCACTGCAGCCTGGCGTTTTCTACAGGTGAGAACAAAACAACTACTTACTATACAACTAATGGTATAAAACAAATCAGACAATGCTACATCCCTGAAATACAGACATGGCATGCGTGCTATTTAAAGAGAGGAATCAGAAGTGATTTTATTGTTAAAAGCAAGAGGGTGCCTGTGAGTTTCCTCCACCTTTGTCAGGGTGATGTTTATAACCTGTGTGGTCCTGCGTCTCTTAACAGATGAGGCTGGGTCTTTCCTGACTGAAGTCACTTCTTGGTTGTAATCTGTAGTGTTCCTGTTTAAAGATAGTATGATTTGTAAATTGTACATGGACCGATAAGAGACTGATTGTACACAAAACAGTAAAAACGATTGAAGTTTATTTAACACAGTCTAAGCTCAAGACTCAAACATCCTCAAGCAAATCAAGTAAACTGCAGGGGCCATAGAAAAAAAACAAAATGTGGGGTAAAGCTCGATGACTGTTTTATGTATCAAAATAAAAATATAATATAGCTGTACGGCTTACCTGTGCCTAGTGTTAACTGGTGTAAAGTAAAGTGTCTCTAGGGACTCGGCCTTGAGACCATGACGTTTGGCAGCTAGGCGCTCTGAACTGCGAACAAGTGGTGTGCTTGTTTCACCAGGTGCAGATAATTTTCTGCAAAAAAAAAAAAAAAAAAAAGGCAAGCTGACCTCATGAACCGTCAAATGATTTCTAGTACCATTGGTTAAATATGGGTTACTTATGTTACAGTACCTTGTGTTATTTAGAGAATCTTCCAATGAGCTCTGGTCCAAGCTGTCAGAGCTCAGGCGCCTAACCTTTACTCTCAACTTGAACCACCGACGCATTCCCACCAACACCCAGCAACTCCGGCGCCTGGAGAAGAGGACATAGACAAGGAAACAAAACAAGTGGAACAAGCAACCGACATTCAAACTGAGAAATAACATCATTCCACAGGTGCACGTGACAATGCATCGGCCATAATATTCTCATGACCTTTAATGTGGCGAATGTCAAGGTCATAAGCCTGCAAAACAAAGACCACCTAATAAGCCTCTGGTTTGGAGACCGCAAAGAACATAAAAACGTTAAAGGATTGTGGTCAGTGTAAACCACTAGGGGCACTGACCCTCCCACATAGACCTCAAAATGTTGTAAAGCCCAAATTAAAGCTAAGACTCTTGCTTTAAGGAGCTCAGTCAAAGGGAAGACTACCGTGGAAAAGTTCTTACAAAAACTCCTATAATAGCCCACCAATCCCAAAAACCGTTGTAGCTCTTTTTTAGTTGTTGGCTGTGGAAATTCGGCTACAGCTACAACTTTGGTCTGTACAGGAGCTACTTTCCCCTGCCCCACTACACGGCCCAAATATGTTACTGTTGCTTTTGCAAATTCGCATTTGGCCAAATTAATGGTTAGACGCTGGCCAGTAGACGGTCAAACAAGGTTTTGATGCGCTGCAAATGAGAACAGCAAGTGTCACTGTATATGACTAAATCATCGAGATAAACTGAACAGCCCTCCAACCCCGCAACCACTTTATTCACAAGTCTGAAACGTGGCGGGCGTTCTTTAATCCGAAAGGCATGACTGTATAAGAATACAGGCCAGACGATGTAACAAAAGCAGCAATTTCTTGAGCTCGCTTTGACAACGGCACTTGCCAATAGCCCTTCAACAGATCGAATTTAGACACATATTTAGCTGAACCCACTCTGTCAATGCAATCATCCATTCGAGGCAAAGGAAAAGAATCGGGTTTCGTCACTGAATTCACCTTCCTCATATCTGTGCAAAACCGCGGTGTCTGATCGGATTTCGCACCAAAATGCATGGAGAAGCCCAACTAGAGGAAGACGGCTCTGCAATGTTATTTTGATCATAATCAATTTCAGCATCAAGATATTTTAACTTTGCAGGGGCCATGCGATAAAATCGCTGTTTAATTGGTCTTGCCTCACTGACATCAATGTCATGCTCAATCCATGTTGTTCGGGAAGGCACATCACCAAAAAGCATGGGATATTTTAAAATCAATTTGGCCAACTCATTTCCTTCTACGCAGACAAGTGAGATAACAAACTTCCCAATTTGCGCAAAGATTCAGAATTTTTCAACCGACCACACAACAAACTTTCATCAGGTTCTGGGACACCATCATCCTGCAAAACCAAAACCAGAGAATCAATGGCAAGAACTGGGCGCACAGAACTTTCAAACCCATTATTGGCATTAGGTGAGCGCTGATAATAAGGTTTTAGCAGGTTCACATGACAGAGTCTTGTAGATTTTTTTCTTCCTGGTGTTTTAGTCAAATAATTTAATTCCGAGATTTTATCAGAAACCGTATAAGGCCCAGTATATTTTGCCTGAAAGGGCGAACCCACAACAGGTGTAAGAGCAAGAACCTGGTCTCCAGGACTAAATTCATGTCGCTCTGACTTACGATCATAAATGTCCTTCATTTTGTTTTGAGACTGTTGTAACTTTTCCTTAGCCATACATCCAGTCATAACCAAACGATGGCGAAAACCATTAACAAAGTCTATCAAGTTTTTGGCGCTCAGCATCCACAAAATCACTTTTAATACAGCCAAAGGGCCGTACTGAGTGGCAAACAAGTTCATTTGGGCTGAATCCTGTACTCTCTTGAACAGCTTCTCTAGCAGCTAACATGAGCCAAGGAAGCCCCTCTTCCCAGTCCCCAAAAGTCCTGTACAATACGAGCCCAAGTATTTTTAAAACCTGTGCAAACATGAGAGATGTAAAATTTGACCCACGATCACTTTGGATTACTTTTGGTATTCCAAACACTGATATGAACTGTGACAGCGCTTTTACAACTGCCTTGGTTGTAATGGATCGCAACGGATATGCAGCAGGATAACGCGTGCTCTGACACATCACTGTGAGTAAATATTTGCACCCAGACTTTGAACTAGGCAACGGACCAACACAATCAGTAAAATGTAAAAGCTGTTCTTGCTTTGTTGTTGGTGGCTGCATCCAAATATAAGATCTGCAGTAAAAGATGAAGAGTCTGCTTTAATTTTTTCTAATAATTACCAGCCATATTCTCCATAATTTTTGGTTTTAGGACAAATGTCTTGAATACAATAGAATAACAAAATGTAAATCATACAAGGAAATAAAATAAACACACTAAAATGTACCTTTCTTGAGTAGCCATCCACACCACCAAAAATTATAATGTTGTATCTGTTAAAAGTGGGAGAAAAAAAGTTTATGTAATGAGAAGTAATGTGAACATTTCTCATTTACCTCTGTATGTTAAATATCAAGTCTTTTTAAATAGATTTTTTATAACAAGCTAGCCTAGAGTCCTTTAAGTTATAGGCTAGCTTGATTAATCATAGCAAGCAGTAATTGGCAGTGCATAGATTCTGGTCCAAATTGAGTACTGTTCTTTTCTGGTTAAACTGTGGCCACCGCAGTTGAATTGATTCTAGTTTTCTTGCTAAAAGATGGACAGAGAAGACTTTTAATTGTATTTTCATCTGTAATAGATTTATCAGAACATTAGAAACACTGCAGCATAAGTAAATGTGTCAATATTAATTCAGTCCTGTGTCCACTGAATAATTTACCTTATCAATTTGTGGTTAGTGTCAATGTGGACAAGCGAGAGAGGGCCTCGCACTGAATAACTTCTTCGAACAACGCATCCAAGTTGTGTGATACGTGAGAAGATGCCTACAGCATCAACTCGATGCATGGATGCCATCATTCGCGACCACTGAACACGGATACCCATTGACACTAAATGTCCTTGTACCAAACGATAACCAGCATTGGGCATCTGACTTTTGATAGTTGAAATGATATCAAGCTCTTGGTCTGTCATTCTGCTGTAAGATCCTCTTACAGATAAGCCAAATTCTTGCATCCTCCGGTACAAAGTCCTTCTTGAAACACAGAGGATTTTTGCAATGCAGGTAACTGGCAGGTGTGTGTCCAATAAACTCTTCAGCTTTTCCCTCTCAATTATAATTCTGGGGTGACCGGAACCTGGAGCAACTTCTGTTTCATGTTCGACAACCATTGAAGCGCTTAAAGTCATTTCATTAACGACCAGATCATGAAGGTTTTGAAGTGCTTCTATGATCTCTGATACACCACCCATCTGGTCAGAGAATGACTCAAACAAAATTAACTGATGGCGAGTCAAGAACTCTAAAAAATCCATATTTAGTGGCTGATGGTTTATTGCAGACTGCAGTCTGGTGAGAAGTCCCTCCATCAACTGCTGTCTCAAAATATCCTGGTGGACATAAATGACACTGATATTATGAAGGAAATAGGACTTGTAATCTGTAATATTGTAACTTAAAAATTATTTATATTAGTCACTAGCTTCCCAACTGCCTAACAGGATGTAATGTAGCTGTAATGAAACATATTTTGGCCTTAGGGTTATTATATCAATGAAGCCATTTTGTGCCTGTATCTTTTATAATTTGTCTTTTCACTTTACAGCAACTCTATTATTGTTACTTATTGAGTATTGGAAAAAGACATAACAAATTGTGCTCAACCTACTTGAGGCTGTGACGAAGACATTTCTAGAGAGTTTGTCTGTGGGGCAAACAATGAGAGAAGTTAGCCTCTTAAGCTAGCCTAGCAGTGCTATATAAATAGAAAAAGCTTATGTTGAATAAGAAAGGTTAGCATAACCTAGCTCATTAGCATCAATAGTATAATAAATATAAATGCCGACACAAAAATCTCACCTGAGGCTGTAGTGGGTTGTTTGAATTGTTTGAGTTCGCCATTGCTGCAGATTCAATCCAGTCGCGTCAACCATAGATGGCGCCAACACCCAACAAAGCCCGCGTGATCAACCATCCAATCAGATCGGACAGAAGACAGCCAATCAGAAGCATTTCTGAATCCCCGTCTTTGATTGGCTGTTGTGCTCGCTACATTATAATGGCGTGTGCCACCTCTCGAGTGAGCTTCCAGCAAGGTTTGAGCAGAAATAGGTTTGCGCGAGGAGAACTGAGTTTCGAGGAGAACTGAGTTTCAGCGCGAGGAGAAATGAGTTTCAGAGGAGAACAGAGGAGCAAGCGCGCAAAACAGATATTTGTGAGCGCAAATTACTATTTTCTTTTCAGAAGGTAAAGTATGTGCTTGCAACAGTCCCATTGCACGCACTCAAAAGTCAAACTGCGCGCTCAATGACGTGGCACAATAATTACGCCATAGTTCTCCTGGCCCCTGCGACTTCCGGCTTGAGCGGGTGACTTTTTTAAAGCTTTGCCTGGCGATTTGCGGGTTGAGCTTTGCAATTTATTTAGCCCTTTCTTTAGATAGTTGTCTTTTTTCGGAGTGTTGTCAATTGTGAACATCATTGATTCCCTCCGATCCACCTAAAACATAAATTTAACCATGAGGAGAACACACAAACTAGTGTTTTTGCAAAAATAAACCAAAGAATATGCATTAAACTCACCGGACTGAGGGTAGCATGGATGTTTGAGTAAGCAGGGCCACTGCTTAGATTCTTTTTTTCGGGAGTGAGTGGACGAGAAAACAGCTGGCTTTAATTTTTTTCTGTCAGAATTGAATAGGGAATGGTTATTGAAAACATATTACAAGTAAAATAGTGTAAAAAAAAGAATTTGCACTTTAAAAAGGTACCTGAGGGGAAGTCTGATGTAACGTCAATGTGGATGAAGCCCGCTTAGTGCCTTTAGGGCTCCTCAGGAGAGTAGAGCTGACCGGCCTGGCATCATGGACAGGCGTGAACAGCCTGTAGCAGCACCACTCTGGCCCATTATGAATGAGTGGCGATGGGAAGCCAGCGAGTCTTGCAGCTGACTTGGCATCATAGATGCACGGCGGATAGTTTCAGATGAGTCACCAGTACGAAGTTCCTCATCGGTAAAAATCAAAGCACTATTGCGCACATTCTAAAAGAAAACGGTTTGACAAAAGATTTGACACGTAAATAATCATCCATTACATTTTTCATTTGTATTTACCATCACCACACATTGAATGCAAGAGTACATAAAATGTATGATAAAATGTATGATTCTATGGAATAGACATACTATCGTAGGGATTAGGAAAGACTAAAAGTATTTGCCAGATAATGAAATACTGTTTACGAACATAAAACTCCACTGGATAATGCTCTTGAGATGCGGAAGACACGCCTTGTTCCTCGCCTGAATCTCAGCAATTCTTATCCAGTCTTCAGGTCCCCCTTCTGGTTCATTTTCTGCTCCAACACAGAATGTACTAGCAGCTAGAACGGAAAACAAAACAAAAAGAAGGGTTACCTATGTTAACACATTTTACTAGTCTATAAACAGCAAAATATTCACACTTGTTGACCGTTAAGCTTACTCTGTGAATGGAGTGTGCTGCGTCTGTATCCTGGAAGACCAATGAGCTGGTCAGCTTCAGTCCCAGGCACTCTGGCAGGCGTCTTAAATAGCTCTGTAGACACAGGCTGTGCTGTGTGGGTGCTGTAGTAGGTTTCATCAGCTTCACTGCAGCCTGGCGTTTTCTACAGGTGAGAACAAAACAACTACTTACTATACAACTAATGGTATAAAACAAATCAGACAATGCTACATCCCTGAAATACAGACATGGCATGCGTGCTATTTAAAGAGAGGAATCAGAAGTGATTTTATTGTTAAAAGCAAGAGGGTGCATGTGAGTTTCCTCCACCTTTGTCAGGGTGATGTTTATAACCTGTGTGGTCCTGCGTCTCTTAACAGATGAGGCTGCGTCTTTCCTGACTGAAGTCACTTCTTGGTTGTAATCTGTAGTGTTCCTGTTTAAAGATAGTATGATTTGTAAATTGTACATGGACCGATAAGAGACTGATTGTACACAAAACAGTAAAAACGATTGAAGTTTATTTAACACAGTCTAAGCTCAAGACTCAAACATCCTCAAGCAAATCAAGTAAACTGCAGGGGCCATAGAAAAAAAAATAAAATGTGGGGTAAAGCTCGATGACTGTTTTATGTATCAAAATAAAAATATAATATAGCTGTACGGTTTACCTGTGCCTAGTGTTAACTGGTGTAAAGTAAAGTGTCTCTAGGGACTCGGCCTTGAGACCATGACGTTTGGCAGCTAGGCGCTCTGAACTGCGAACAAGTGGTGTGCTTGATTCACCAGGTGCAGATAATTTTCTGCAAAAAAAAAAAAAAAAAGGCAAGCTGACCTCATGAACCGTGAAATGATTTCTAGTACCATTGGTTAAATATGGGTTACTTATGTTACAGTACCTTGTGTTATTTAGAGAATCTTCCAATGAGCTCTGGTCCAAGCTGTCAGAGCTCAGGCGTCTAACCTTTACTCTCAACTTGAACCACCGACGTACCCCACCAACACCCAGCAACTCCGGCGCCTGGAGAAGAGGACATAGACAAGGAAACAAAACAAGTGGAACAAGCAACCGACATTCAAACTGAGAAATAACATCATTCCACAGGTGCACGTGACAATGCATCGGCCATAATATTCTCATGACCTTTAATGTGGCGAATGTCAAGGTCATAAGCCTGCAAAAACAAAGACCACCTAATAAGCCTCTGGTTTGGAGACCGCAAAGAACATAAAAACGTTAAAGGATTGTGGTCAGTGTAAACCACTAGGCACTGACCCTCCCACATAGACCTCAAAATGTTGTAAAGCCCAAATTAAAGCTAATTTAATTCGAGATTTTATCAGAAACCGTATAAGGCCCAGTATATTTTGCCTGAAAGGGCGAACCCACAACAGGTGTAAGAGCAAGAACCTGGTCTCCAGGACTAAATTCATGTCGCTCTGACTTACGATCATAAATGTCCTTCATTTTGTTTTGAGACTGTTGTAACTTTTCCTTAGCCATACATCCAGTCATAACCAAACGATGGCGAAAACCATTAACAAAGTCTATCAAGTTTTTTGGCGGCTCAGCATCCACAAAATCACTTTTAATACAGCCAAAGGGCCGCGTACTGAGTGGCCGAAAACAAGTTCATTTGGGCTGAATCCTGTACTCTCTTGAACAGCTTCTCTAGCAGCTAACATGAGCCAAGGAAGCCCCTCTTCCCAGCCCCCAAAAGTCCTGTATAATACGAGCCCAAGTATTTTTAAAACCTGTGCAAACATGTGAGATGTAAAATTTGACCCACGATCACTTTGGATTACTTTTGGAATTCCAAACACTGATATGAACTGTGACAGCGCTTTTACAACTGCCTTGGTTGTGATGGACCGCAACGGATATGCAGCAGGATAACGCGTGCTCTGACACATCACTGTGAGTAAATATTTGCACCCAGACTTTGAACTAGGCAACGGACCAACACAATCAATAATAAGATATTCAAAAGGCTCACTCACCGCTGGGATGGGCTGTAATGGTGCTGGTTTAATGGTCTGATTGGGCTTGCCCGTCAATTGGCACACATGGCACGTTTTAATATAAGCGGACACGCCCTTTTAGACCGAGGCCAGAAGAAATGTTTCAGAAGATGCATTATTCATTTTACTGTCGGAAGGTGTATCCAGCTCTGCCTTACGCATGGCGCGTGTAACAGCACAGGCAGAGAATACCTCGGTTTCAGAAACTGCACAGGAGCTCTGCAGCAAGACAGGCGAGCTCATGGTTACAACAGGTAAGACCGAATGCACTTTTAACTGCTTTGAGCTGTCAGACACGGACAAGCTATTAAAGCCCGATGAAGATGGTGCATCTGACCAGACGCGCTACCTGCTAAGCCATTCCTAGAATAAAATGAATACCATGTATTGGCAGCGCTGGGCGCACGCCTACAGACACCTCACCGCACACAAGCTCACACTCCAAAACCATTCGGTGTAATGGAATAGTTAACACTGTCAAACCCATGCCCCGACTGAGTATATAGTCCCCATCGCGGTATCGTTGGTAAAGGGTAACACGGAGCAAACCACAAATGAATCATATGCTCCAGTATCCCGCAGAATTTTGACAGGAACCGTGAGTGTCACTTTCCACCAGTGACAAGAAACCTTCTCTGATAAAAGGAGCATAAGAAGCTAGCACCTTAGGTTCACCTGGATCCTGTTTAATATTCTCAACCAGAGTTAGTTTTTCAACAGGCGCAGCAAATGCGGCAGGCCTCACATTTAATTTTGACATTTTATTTTTAGCTCTCAGTACTGGACAATCAGATTTCCAGTGACCTTTTTCATGACAGTAATTACAAATTTTATTTGGGTCAGAAACAGGACGTAATTTGTCAAATCTATCTCTTCCCAACTTTCCAAAACGGACTCCTCAAACGAAACCGTGCACGAGTGTTTCCTTTAGAGCCAAACTCCTCGCCCAGCCGCTCGTGCTTGAACACTGTTCTTGTGAATTAACACATATTCATCAACTAAAACCGCAGCCTCTGAAGCAGTACACACTTTTCTTTCGTTGACATAAGTGGCTAAACGCTCAGGAAGCACGTTCTTAAACTGCTCCAATATCATTAAGTCACACAGCCCTTCAAATATGACTACATTTAAAGCCATTAACCAGCGTTTAAAATGAGTTATTAAATCTCTAGCAAACTCAACATACGTTTGGCGTTTTTTCCCCATGACCTAAAACGTAGCTTGTAAGCTTCTGGTGAAAGTTCAAATGCTCTTAAAACTGCGGACTTAATTTTGTCATAACTAGAACAATCCTGCTCACTCAAAGAAGCATATGCCTGCTGCGCTTTTCCTGTTAATACTGACTGAAGTATTATTGCACATTCAGCGTCAGACCATAATTTAGCATTACTCACACGTTCAAACAACAAAAAAAATGTGTCTTGGTCCTTTTCATTAAATGGTGGGAGCCACCGAAATTACTCACATCAAGGCGTGAGCCGCTTTCACCCCATTCTCCAAATGCCGGCGTCCATGGACCTCCTCACGCTGTTGGCGGAGCCTCTCCACTTGATTCCTTAACATAGACTCATGTTTAAATCTGTCATGTTCCAACTGCATTTGTAAAAGTTCCTTTGCTGCTGAAATGTCAAACCTTGACTTGAGACAGATATTTTTACTGGGTCCTGCTGCTCCTCCTCTAAAATCAACAATCCCATGTTCATTAATTTCAATTTCACTGCGGCTTGAATGGCCCCTTTTTTAGGATTCTCCTCATCCAATTCAACACCATAATGATCCACAAGTTCTAACAATTGCTCTTTCCTCAGTTTGCTAAAGCTTTTTAAATTAGGCTCAGCAATAAATGTTGCAATGTCACACATTTTGTCTTTTTTTTTTTTTAATACAAAGATAGTCTACAAAATGCAATCAGGTAATGTTGAACAACTCCCAAAACTTCCTGTGCGCACGTGAGGCAAAAGCCTCGGTGATGGAGTTCTCCGCTAGACTAAAAAGCCAGCTACCTAATCTCCACCCTAGTCTTCATGCAGCCCCATATGGCGGGTTTTATGCGCTACAGCCCGATGGGTTAGAAAGGCGACTAGCACGCTAGCAACCCTCTAAGCACCACGGATGCGCTCCCAAGCAAAGCTTTAACCACGTTCGCCGCAACACTACCCCCCAGACCGACGGACCCAAAGGGGAACGCCGCTTAAGCCTACAAGGAATCACTCCACACCATACGATTTTTACGCACAGGAGCTTGTGGCTGCTCGCCTCACCTGATGCAAATTAACTCTCTCTCAACTTCGCCAATAAAACCTGCTTTTAAAACATGTTTTCACAAAAGAAACACGCACCAAAGACAAAAGTATCCACATTTACCTTACCCGAAAGATGTCAAAGCCTGTTTTCCTCGTTTAAGCCTCAAACAAAAGTTTACCGCCACAGTAAACTGAGAACAAAGACCGCAGCATGCTGTATGCTCTCCAAACATTACGCACAAAGGACCTTACGAGTCCCAACCAAGAGTGCACAAATTTAGGCTACAATTCAGAAATCCTAACCACCTGGGCATAAATATAACGTGGCTAAGCAAATACTTTAATGTACCATGCACTAATTTCGTAAGCAAAACCAGCTATATCAAAATCTCACCCTTTTAACGCATACGACCAATAAAGACGTCCCAAATACGAAAACTAATCCTAAGGCTACAACCTACACAAAACAAAACTAAAGCACGAGCCCCAATTTGTCATGACCCGGCTCAAGGCCATGACAAAAATGGACGCCACACAAACAAATATACAAAGATAGTGCTTTTATTTTAAGATAAAGTTAACTAATCATAATTTTAAACAATAATAATGAGGTGTGTTGATCAGTAATCAGTAGTGAGGGTGATGTGTTTGATTTGAGTGTTAATGGTAAGTGTAGTGTTGTATAATACAAAACCAAAGAGCAAACAAAAGGCAAGGTGGTGCTGGCATGGCGACAGCCTGAGGAGACACCAAGAACAGCTGTAGGCGGGATCTTATATAGTTGTGGAGCGTCGGGCCCTGACGCCCACCCAATACGTGAAACGCCCACAGCTTCACCTGCGCACAGACATGCAGACATGATCAAACTATTTCAACCCACGACCATAGTGTAAGGGGTCGTGTCACAATCAAACAAAAAGTAATATAAAGGCATGAATTTAACACATTTCAACACATTTACACAATCTGTCCTTTGGATGATCTGGAGCTGTGGTCATTAGTATCTCCTTTCAGGAATGAGTAAGAGAACCAAGTGAGCTTTTACCAAACATTCCAATGCCATGCACCTGCCCAACTTGTGGGTGCACAGGTAAATATGGTCCCCAGAGCACTTCCTGTAAGTTGGTTTCAACAGCTCCGGTTGCATGGTTGCCCCTGCAGTTTGGGAGTGCTTGGAGCCCTGAGTGAATTTAGGCTTGAGTGCTCAGTATAGCTTGTAATCATGAATTGACAAAACCCCGCCGTGGTTTTTCTTTGCTCACTAAATTGAGAAAAAGAGATAGAAGTGGGATTTGTGCTTTGTTTCAATTCAGGTTACAGCCCTTCGTACAGAGGGATGGCAATGAATCGTGGTGTCAACGCTCTTCTTAGCTGGGTGAAAGCTACAGAAGCAGCTCGGGGCAGTGATAATACAAACGTGGAAGATTTACAAAATGGGGAGATCTTACTCAGACTTGTTTATTTGCTAAAAAATCAACCCCTGTCTAACGCCCTTTTGAGCAACTGCATTGAAGACCGCTTGAAGATTATTACAGATTTTATTGAAAGAGATTGCAGATTTAGTTCAGTTAAAGGAACCCCAATATCATGGGAAAGCTTTAAAGATGGCACCAACCTGATGACTGAAATTTCAAAGGTCCTTTTGTTGCTGGTGTATCATGACTTGATGAATGATCGTTGTACACTAAGTACCCTTGACAGTGAAGTGGAGAGTGAAATGGCAAACTTAACCACAACCTATGTGTTGGAGAGTGAGGGAAGTGTACACCTGAAACCTGGCCTTGATGCTTATTTTACCAGACGCTATTTACTTGTCCCACCAGACATTTTCAACACAACAACGGATATCTCTGTCTCCAGCATGTCTTTTGTATCTGAGGATGGGTACCCTCTTTTTTCCCGTTCAAAGAAAGTCTCATTTCTGGGCATGCAAACTATAGCATCCTCTTCATTCAACAATTCACCAATGCAGGAAGTTATAAATACACCCATATTTAGGGTAAGGAAGTTGCAACGTCAGTTAATCAAGAGAGAGACTACAGAGATGGGTTGGAGAGAGAACTATCTATCAAGCTTGCACTTGTGGCGCAAAGAGAATCTCAAATAAATCGTCTGCAGTACTGTTTGGACAAAATGAAAGAGGAGGAAGTTGTGAGGGAGCAAGTTGCAAGGAACCAAATGGATGAGTTGGAAGACAAGAATAACACGTTACAGTCTCGCCTTAATAACATTTTAAAGCACAATAAAGAACTCTCAAATGATTTTGCGCTGCTGGAGCACAAAATGGATGAAGTTGCTGAAGAAAATGGGGAGCTTTCTTCACGGATGAGAACGGTGTGCTCACAGTTGGCCAATTCTAAGGCAGAAATTGTCCGGCTGACAGAGACCCAAACTGCTGCTGAAGAGCAATGGAGAAGCAATACCAACCTCTTACAAACTGAGCTCAATCAAGCAAGAGCTCAAATTAGGGAAATGCTGGAGAGCCAAATAAGCCTTAAAGAACAAGTTGGAGAGCACTGAAGACTCTCTTCAGAAAAGGGAAGTGGAGGTACAGGCCAAGACAAAACAACTGAACGAATACGAACAAGAAATTTCACAGCAGAAGGAGCTTATGATTCAACAAAAGACCCAAGCTGATCAAATTATTCAATCAAAGAATAAAGCTTTAGATAAACTGCAAAAAGAGATAAATGAAGAAAGGGAGACCCTTTATCGTTAAATATGTGATCTCAAAGTTCATCTGGAACAGGTAGGACAGATTGTGTAAATGTGTTGAAATGTGTTAAATTCATGTCTTTATATTACTTTTTGTTTGATTGTAAGATACAATTTAAATTAAATAAGGGAATACTTTATTATGTGAACATAGAACTTGAAGGTCTAAGCATGTGCATTGTTGAATTTACATAATAATCAATCCCATAATTAAACTTAACTATTAAAAATCCTAGATTAATCTAAATGACTAAATGATTGTTTGGTTTGGTTTGAGGATTCAGTAACATTTATTTATACTTATTTTGAGAAAGTGAAATTGAGATTTATTAGTAACTAATTCATGGGTTTTGTTTGTGTATTTTAAAGGTTATCAACCTATTCTGTTCCATCCTTATGAAAATAAAAAGTCATAAAGTGAACAGTTTTGAGTTGTCCTTTGCGTTCATTAAGGATAAAGCAGTTTTCAAGTTTGGGCAGAGCTGTGATCAACCAAAACACGCACAACTTGACAGTTGATAACCAGCGTGGTAGTGAAAACAAGGATCAAAGGCCTGAAGTCAAGCTGTCGAAAGGCTGGGAGCATGCAGAAGATGCCTCAGATGTCATGGAGAGGATAATGAATGTACGGACACTTACCTGTGCAGAAACAGAGACTGCAGGAGAGGAAGCTCCTCGGATCACCATTTCTTTCTCTGCCTTGAGGAGGGTCAAGGGAAAGAGCACATGAAAGTGGAAAACCCAGCACCAGGAGGCAAACATTCACAGAGGAGCAAGAGAAATTAATATGTGAAAAGTTTTTGGAGAAAACTCAGTGAAGTGTATCAGTGTGAACAGCTGCAGGAGTCAGTTCAGTTTCTGTTCAGTCTGACTGAGGGAGGTTTTTGTACCAGTCTTTTTCACTGTGTGAGTGACCAGCTGTAACTCTGCTGACAGTAATAAACTCCTTCATCTTCAGCATTAAATCCACTGAGGGTCAGAGTGGCAAGGCAAGGCAAGGCAATTTTATTTATATAGCACAATTCATACTGTCAAGTTGTGCGTGTTTTTGGTTGATCACAGCTCTGCCCAAACTTGAAAACTGCTTTATCCTTGATGAACGCAAAGGACAACTCAAAACTGTTCACTTTATGACTTTTTATTTTCATAAGGATGGAACAGAATAGGTTGATAACCTTTAAAATACACAAACAAAACCCATGAATTTAGTTACAAATAAATCTCAATTTCACTTTCTCAAAATAAGTATAAATAAATGTTACTGAATCCTCAAACCAAACCAAACAATCATTTAGTCATTTAGATTAATCTAGGATTTTTAATAGTTAATAATCAATCCCATAATTAAACTTATGTAAATTCAATAATGCACATGCTTAGACCTTCAAGTTCTATGTTCACATAATAAAGTATTCCCTTATTTAATTTAAATTGTATCTTACAATCAAACAAAAAGTAATAAAGGCATGAATTTAACACATTTCAACACATTTACACAATCTGTCCTACCAGTTGCGTCTTTGGATGATCTGGAGCTGTGGTCATTAGTATCTCCTTTCAGGAATGAGTAAGAGAACCAAGTGAGCTTTTACCAAACATTCCAATGCCATGCACCTGCCCAACTTGTGGGTGCACAGGTAAATATGGTCCCCAGAGCACTTCCTGTAAGTTGGTTTCAACAGCTCCGGTTGCATGGTTGCCCCCTGCAGTTTGGGAGTGCTTGGAGCCCTGAGTGAATTTAGGCTTGAGTGCTCAGTATAGCTTGTAATCATGAATTGACAAAACCCCACGTGGTTTTTCTTTTGCTCACTAAATTGAGAAAAAGATAGAAGTGGGATTTGTGCTTTGTTTCAATTCAGGTTACAGCCCTTCGTACAGAGGGATGGCAATGAATCGTGGTGTCAACGCTCTTAGCTGGGTGAAAGCTACAGAAGCAGCTCGGGGCAGTGATAATACAAACGTGGAAGATTTACAAAATGGGAGATCTTACTCAAACTTGTTTATTTGCTAAAAATCAACCCCTGTCTAACGCCCTTTGAGCAACTGCATTGAAGACCGCTTGAAGATTATTGTCGCGCTGACCTGGTGGAGGCGTGGCTGGCTTCCGTGTGTATTGCCGTATTGTGGTTCAGCGTGTCGGGGTTTTCTCCTGCGTGCCGCCTTCCCTGTGCGCGCTCTGTATGCCGGCGCGCACGTGACTGTGCGCACTCTGGTTCAGGCTCAACCAGGTGTTTTCAATTGTGAAAATTGGAAGCGCACCTGGTTCAGTGTTTAAAAGACGTGCATTGGTCATTTGAAAGAGGTACAACGGGAAGAGCGGTCGGCAGAGGCACAAATTCATTTACTGTGAGGAACTGGGACTTTTTCTTTGATTCTGACGGACTATTGGTAAGCTTAAATTGACTTTGTTTCATAGATTCTCGTTTGAATCCTTTTTCTGTTCATTTTGTTTGGTATTTAATGTGGTAAATGTTACAAGTGAAGTTTAAAGCATTTAATACTGCATGTTTTAAACAAGAGAAACTAGTAACCAAGACTAAAATGCTTAGGTTGATATAGTGGTGATTGTTGCTTGTAAAAGTAAAATAAAAGACCAAGCTGTGTTGCCTGTAAAAGCATTTGACATTTCCTGTGTTAGAATAATACCTGATTATTTAAAATGTTTTCTTTTCTTATTTATTTTAAGGTTTTTCACCTGCTACCACTGCTACCACTGCTACCACTGTTACATGCTGTTGCATGTGACTGTTACATGCTGTTACATATGATCCTACTACATCAACTGATCAAAAATAAATATTTTCTGAGTGAAATCCCAAGTTTGGTCCTTTTCAAGTGTAGGGCACCTCACAGTTAAAAGACACTTGACAGTGGAAACCCACTTGACAATTATTACAGATTTTATTGAAAGAGATTGCAGATTTAGTTCAGTTAAAGGAACCCCAATATAATGGGAAAGCTTTAAAGATGGCACCAACCTGACGACTGAAATTTCAAAGGTCCTTTTGTTGCTGGTGTATCATGACTTGATGAATGATCGTTGTACACTAAGTACCCTTGACAGTGAAGTGGAGAGTGAAATAGCAAACTTAACCACAACCTATGTGTTGGAGAGTGAGGAAGTGTACACCTGGAACCTGGCCTTGATGCTTATTTTACCAGACGCTATTTACTTGTCCCACCAGACATTTTCAACACAACAACGGATATCTCTGTCTCCAGCATGTCTTTTGTATCTGAGGATGGGTCCCCTCTTTTTTCCCGTTCAAAGAAAGTCTCATTTCTGGACATGCAAACTATAGCATCCTCTTCATTCAACAATTCACCAATGCAGGAAGTTATAAATACACCCATATTTAGGGTAAGGAAGTTGCAACGTCAATTAATCAAGAGAGAGACTACAGAGATGGGTTGGAGAGAACTATCTATCAAGCTTGCACTTGATAGCACCCTCACCCAAGCAACTGTCCCAACATGTTTTAAGTCCACATCCATTGTGCCAGTACCAAAAAACTCCTCCCCAATGTGCCTGAATGACTATCGCCCCGTAGCACTCACTCCCATCATTATGAAGTGCTTGACGACTGGTCCTAGCACACCTCAAAGACTGCCTCCCACCCACACTGGACCCACACCAATTTGCCTACTGCAGAAATAGGAGCACAGAGGATGCAGTATGCACAGTGCTGCACTCACACACTTGGACAATAACAACACATATGTTAGGATGTTGTTTGTTGACTTCAGTTCAGCATTTAACACCGTCATTCCCTCCAAGTTGACCACTAAACTTGGAGACCTGGACATTAACACCTCCCTCTGCAACTGGATTATGGACTTTCTGACCAGCAGGCCTCAGCATGTTCGGTCAGGCAACACCCACTCCACCACCATCACACTCAACACTGGCGTACCACAGGGCTGTGTGCTGAGCCCATTCCTTTACTCCTTTACACCTACGACTGCAAGCCTGTGCATGGATCCAACTCCATCATTAAGTTTGCAGACAACACGTGATTGGCCTCATCACAGACAACGATGAGACTGCCTACAGGGAAGAGGTACAGCACCTGGCCACATGGTGCGCTGACAATAACCTGCTCCTTAACACCACTAAGACAAAGGAGCTCATTGTGGACTTCAGGAAGAAAAAAGGAGGCACACATGACCCCATCCACATTAATGGTATGGTTGTTGAACGTGTCTCCAGCTTCAAGTTCCTGGGAATCACCATCTCGGAGCATATGGGCTGAACGACAGAGTACTCAGCCTTTTAAGAGTCCCAGGGGTGGAAGGGTGGACGGTGCTCTGACTGGGAACTATCATTCTATTGGAGGACTTCAACGCTGATTGATTGGGAGGAACGGCCTCCCAAACTGAGTCCGGTGTTTTTTAAATAGATTTCTGTGCTTGACGCATAAAGAAACCCACGTTCAAGCAAATGGGTGTCCTTTAGTCCAACTAGCACTAGCATTTTTTTTAAATTATCCCTTTATTATCCCCGTGGAAAAATTTCTTTTCACACCACAGCCACAACATGTTTTGATGTTGATGCCTAGGACCTGGGAGTCAAACCCAGAACCTTCTAACCACAGCACCACCATGTCGCCATATCTAGCACACTTGGCTGATAAGAGGGGCTGAGCTGTCAACACCACCACTTGATAGTGAGTTGAATCCGCTGGACAGACCCAAAAGAACTCTGAGGGTTTGTGAAAGAAGGAGCTGAGCTGCAAGGCAAAGCTCTCCATTTACTGGTTGATCTACATTTCTGCTCTCACCTATGGTCATGAGCTATGAGTTTTCTAATGACCAAATACAGGCAGCTAAAATAAGCTTTCTCCACAGGATGGCTAGGCGCTCCCATAGAGATAGAATAAGGAGCTTGGTCACGATGAAAAAGGATGGATGGAAATGTACCACATAAGTGTACTTAGTTTAAGAAATTTATAAATTTACCTTGAGCACTAGCTGTCAGCCCAGGAGACAGCTAGTGCCGTTCTAGTCGATACTCAAGGTCAAGCCAAAGGTCACCAGGGGAGACCTTTGGCTTCTAAGCCTGCCTGATGCTCCGGTGGCTGTGCGGTTATTTCCGCAAGAAGAGCGTTCTCCTGGCCCCTGCGACTTCCTTGAGCAGGTGACTTTTAAAGCTTTGCCTGGCGATTTGCGGGTTGAGCTTCGCAATTTATTTAGCCCTTTCTTTAGATAGTTGTCTTTTTTCGGAGTGTTGTCAATTGTGAACATCATTGATTCCCTCCGATCCACCTAAAACATAAATTTAACCATGAGGAGAACACACAAACTAGTGTTTTTGCAAAAATAAACCAAAGAATATGCATTAAACTCACCGGACTGAGGGTAGCATGGATGTTTGAGTAAGCAGGGCCACTGCTTAGATTCTTTTTTTCGGGAGTGAGTGGACGAGAAAAACAGCTGGCTTTAATTTTTTTCTGTCAGAATTGAATAGGGAATGGTTATTGAAAACATATTACAAGTAAAAGAGTGTAAAAAAAAGAATTTGCACTTTAAAAAAGGTACCTGAGGGGAAGTCTGATGTAACGTCAATGTGGATGAAGCCCGCTTAGTGCCTTTAGGGCTCCTCAGGAGAGTGGAGCTGACCGGGCCTGGCATCATGGACAGGCTTGAACAGCCTGTGGGAGCAGCACCACTCTGGCCCATTATGAATGAGTGGCGATGGGAAGCCAGCGAGTCTTGCAGCTGACTTGGCATCATAGATGCACGGCGGATAGTTTCAGATGAGTCACCAGTACGAAGTTCCTCATCGGTAAAAATCAAAGCACTATTGCGCACAGTCTAAAAGAAAACGGTTTGACAAAAGATTTGACACGTAAATAATCATCCATTACATTTTTTCATTTGTATTTACCATCACCACACATTGAATGCAAGAGTACATAAAAATGTATGATAAAATGTATGATTCTATGGAATAGACATACTATCGTAGGGATTAGGAAAGACTAAAAGTATTTGCCAGATAATGAAATACTGTTTACGAACATAAAACTCCACTGGATAAGTGCTCTTGAGATGCGGAAGACACGCCTTGTTCCTCGCCTGAATCTCAGCAATTCTTATCCAGTCTTCAGGTCCCCTTCTGGTTCATTTTCTGCTCCAACACAGAATGTACTAGCAGCTAGAACGGAAAACAAAACAAAAAGAAGGGTTACCTATGTTAACACATTTTACTAGTCTATAAACAGCAAAATATTCACACTTGTTGACCGTTAAGCTTACTCTGTGAATGGAGTGTGCTGCGTCTGTATCCTGGAAGACCAATGAGCTGGTCAGCTTCAGTCCCAGGCACTCTGGCAGGCGTCTTAAATAGCTCTGTAGACACAGGCTGTGCTGTGTGGGTGCTGGAAAGGTTTGTCTGCGAGCGAGCCGGGCCAAGCTGTAGTAGGTTTCATCAGCTTCACTGCAGCCTGGCGTTTTCTACAGGTGAGAACAAAACAACTACTTACTATACAACTAATGGTATAAAACAAATCAGACAATGCTACATCCCTGAAATACAGACATGGCATGCGTGCTATTTAAAGAGAGGAATCAGAAGTGATTTTATTGTTAAAAGCAAGAGGGTGCATGTGAGTTTCCTCCACCTTTGTCAGGGTGATGTTTATAACCTGTGTGGTCCCTGCCTCTTAACAGATGAGGCTGGGTCTTTCCTGACTGAAGTCACTTCTTGGTTGTAATCTGTAGTGTTCCTGTTTAAAGATAGTATGATTTGTAAATTGTACATGGACCGATAAGAGACTGATTGTACACAAAACAGTAAAACGATTGAAGTTTATTTAACACAGTCTAAGCTCAAGACTCAAACATCCTCAAGCAAATCAAGTAAACTGCAGGGGCCATAGAAAAAAAAATAAAACGTGGGGTAAAGCTCGATGACTGTTTTATGTATCAAAATAAAAATATAATATAGCTGTACGGCTTACCTGTGCCTAGTGTTAACTGGTGTAAAGTAAAGTGTCTCTAGGGACTCGGCCTTGAGACCATGACGTTTGGCAGCTAGGCGCTCTGAACTGCGAACAAGTGGTGTGCTTGTTTCACCAGGTGCAGATAATTTTCTGCAAAAAAAAAAAAAGGCAAGCTGACCTCATGAACCGTCAAATGATTTCTAGTACCGTTGGTTAAATATGGGTTACTTATGTTACAGTACCTTGTGTTATTTAGAGAATCTTCCAATGAGCTCTGGTCCAAGCTGTCAGAGCTCAGGCGCCTAACCTTTACTCTCAACTTGAACCACCGGACGTACCCCACCAACACCCAGCAACTCCGGCGCCTGGAGAAGAGGACATAGACAAGGAAACAAAACAAGTGGAACAAGCAACCGACATTCAAACTGAGAAATAACATCATTCCACAGGTGCACGTGACAATGCATCGCCATAATATTCTCATGACCTTTAATGTGGCGAATGTCAAGGTCATAAGCCTGCAAAAACAAAGACCACCTAATAAGCCTCTGGTTTGGAGACCGCAAAGAACATAAAAACGTTAAAGGATTGTGGTCAGTGTAAACCACTAGGGGCACTGACCCTCCCACATAGACCTCAAAATGTTGTAAAGCCCAAATTAAAGCTAAGACTCTTGCTTTAAGGAGCTCAGTCAAAGGGAAGACTACCGTGGAAAAGTTCTTACAAAAACTCCTATAATAGCCCACCAATCCCAAAAACCGTTGTAGCTCTTTTTTAGTTGTTGGCTGTGGAAATTGCTACAGCTACAACTTTGGTCTGTACAGGAGCTACTTTCCCTGCCCCACTACACGGCCCAAATATGTTACTGTTGCTTTTGCAAATTCGCATTTGGCCAAATCAATGGTTAGACGCGCGTCAGCGAGACGGTCAAACAAGGCTTTGATGCGCTGCAAATGAGAACACCAAGTGTCACTGTATATGACTAAATCATCGAGATAAACTGAACAGCCCTCCAACCCCGCAACCACTTTATTCACAAGTCTGAAAGCGTGGCGGGCGTTCTTTAATCCGAAAGGCATGACTGTATAAGAATACAGGCCAGACGATGTAACAAAAGCAGCAATTTCTTGAGCTCGCTTTGACAACGGCACTTGCCAATAGCCCTTCAACAGATCGAATTTAGACACATTTAGGTGAACCCACTCTGTCAATGCAATCATCCATTCGAGGCAAAGGAAAAGAATCGGGTTTGTCACTGAATTCACCTTCCTCATATCTGTGCAAAACCGCGGTGTCTGATCGGATTTCGGCACCAAAATGCATGGAGAAGCCCAACTAGAGGAAGACGGCTCTGCAATGTTATTTTTGATCATATAATCAATTTCAGCATCAAGATATTTTAACTTTGCAGGGGCCATGCGATAAAATCGCTGTTTAATTGGTCTTGCCTCACTGACATCAATGTCATGCTCAATCCATGTTGTTCGGGAAGGCACATCACCAAAAAGCATGGGATATTTTAAAATCAATTTGGCCAACTCATTTCCTTCTACCGCAGACAAGTGAGATAACAAACTTCCCAATTTGCGCAAAGATTCAGAATTTTTCAACCGACCACACAACAAACTTTCATCAGGTTCTGGGACACCATCCTCGTGCGCCAAAACCAGAGAATCAATGGCAAGAACTGGACGCACAGAACTTTCAAACCCATTATTGGCATTAGGTGAGCGCTGATAATAAGGTTTTAGCAGGTTCACATGACAGAGTCTTGTAGATTTTTTTCTTCCTGGTGTTTTAGTCAAATAATTTAATTCCGAGATTTTATCAGAAACCGTATAAGGCCCAGTATATTTTGCCTGAAAGGGCGAACCCACAACAGGTGTAAGAGCAAGAACCTGGTCTCCAGGACTAAATTCATGTCGCTCTGACTTACGATCATAAATGTCCTTCATTTTGTTTTGAGACTGTTGTAACTTTTCCTTAGCCATACATCCAGTCATAACCAAACGATGGCGAAAACCATTAACAAAGTCTATCAAGTTTTTTGGCGGCTCAGCATCCACAAAATCACTTTTTAATACAGCCAAAGGGCCGCGTACTGAGTGGCCGAAAACAAGTTCATTTGGGCTGAATCCTGTACTCTCTTGAACAGCTTCTCTGGCAGCTAACATGAGCCAAGGAAGCCCCTCTTCCCAGTCCCCAAAAGTCCTGTACAATACGAGCCCAAGTATTTTTAAAACCTGTGCAAACATGTGAGATGTAAAATTTGACCCACGATCACTTTGGATTACTTTTGGTATTCCAAACACTGATATGAACTGTGACAGCGCTTTTACAACTGCCTTGGTTGTAATGGATCGCAACGGATATGCAGCAGGATAACGCGTGCTCTGACACATCACTGTGAGTAAATATTTGCACCCAGACTTTGAACTAGGCAACGGACCAACACAATCAGTAAAATGTAAAAGCTGTTCTTGCTTTGTTGTTGGTGGCTGCATCCAAATATAAGATCTGCAGTAAAAGATGAAGAGTCTGCTTTAATTTTTTCTAATAATTACCAGCCATATTCTCCATAATTTTTGGTTTTAGGACAAATGTCTTGAATACAATAGAACAACAAAATGTAAATCATACAAGGAAATAAAATAAACACACTAAAATGTACCTTTCTTGAGTAGCCATCCACACCACCAAAAATTATGTTGTATCTGTTAAAAGTGGGAGAAAAAAAAAAGTTTATGTAATGAGAAGTAATGTGAACATTTCTCATTTACCTCTGTATGTTAAATATCAAGTCTTTTAAATAGATTTTTATAACAAGCTAGCCTAGAGTCCTTTAAGTTATAGGCTAGCTTGATTAATCGTAGCAAGCAGTAATTGGCAGTGCATAGATTCTGGTCCAAATTGAGTACTGTTCTTTTCTGGTTAAACTGTGGCCACCAGTTGAATTGATTCTAGTTTTCTTGCTAAAAGATGGACAGAGAAGACTTTTAATTGTATTTTCATCTGTAATAGATTTATCAGAACATTAGAAACACTGCAGCATAAGTAAATGTGTCAATATTAATTCAGTCCTGTGTCCACTGAATAATTTACCTTATCAATTTGTGGTTAGTGTCAATGTGGACAAGCGAGAGAGGGCCTCGCACTGAATAACTTCTTCGAACAACGCATCCAAGTTGTGTGATACGTGAGAAGATGCCTACAGCATCAACTCGATGCATGGATGCCATCATTCGCGACCACTGAACACGGATACCCATTGACACTAAATGTCCTTGTACCAAACGATAACCAGCATTGGGCATCTGACTTTTGATAGTTGAAATGATATCATCAAGCTCTTGGTCTGTCATTCTGCTGTAAGATCCTCTTACAGATAAGCCAAATTCTTGCATCCTCCGGTACAAAGTCCTTCTTGAAACACAGAGGATTTTTGCAATGCAGGTAACTGGCAGGTGTGTGTCCAATAAACTCTTCAGCTTTTCCCTCTCAATTATAATTCTGGGGTGACCGGAACCTGGAGCAACTTCTGTTTCATGTTCGACAACCATTGAAGCGCTTTAAAGTCATTTCATTAACGACCAGATCATGAAGGTTTTGAAGTGCTTCTATGATCTCTGATACACCACCCATCTGGTCAGAGAATGACTCAAACAAAATTAACTGATGGCGAGTCAAGAACTCTAAAAAATCCATATTTAGTGGCTGATGGTTTATTGCAGACTGCAGTCTGGTGAGAAGTCCCTCCATCAACTGCTGTCTCAAAATATCCTGGTGGACATAAATGACACTGATATTATGAAGGAAATAGGACTTGTAATCTGTAATATTGTAACTTAAAATTATTTATATTAGTCACTAGCTTCCCAACTGCCTAACAGGATGTAATGTAGCTGTAATGAAACATATTTTGGCCTTAGGGTTATTATATCAATGAAGACATTTTGTGCCTGTATCTTTTATAATTTGTCTTTTCACTTTACAGCAGCTCTATTATTGTTACTTATTGAGTATTGGAAAAAGACATAAATTGTGCTCAACCTACTTGAGGCTGTGGCAGACATTTCTAGAGAGTTTGTCTGTGGGGCAAACAATGAGAGAAGTTAGCCTCTTAAGCTAGCCTAGCAGTGCTATATAAATAGAAAAAGCTTATGTTGAATAAGAAAGGTTAGCATAACCTAGCTCATTAGCATCAATAGTATAATAAATATAAATGCCGACACAAAAATCTCACCTGAGGCTGTAGTGGGTTGTTTGAATTGTTTGAGTTCGCCATTGCTGCAGATTCAATCCAGTCGCGTCAACCATAGATGGCGCCAACACCCAACAAAGCCCACGTGATCAACCATCCAATCAGATCGGACAGAAGACAGCCAATCAGAAGCATTTCTGAATCCCCGTCTTTGATTGGCTGTTGTGCTCGCTACATTATAATGGGCGTGTGCCACCTCTCGAGTGAGCTTCCAGCAAGGTTTGAGCAGAAATAGGTTTCGCGCGAGGAGAACCGAGTTTCGTGCGAGGAGAACTGAGTTTCGCGCGAGGAGAACTGAGGAGAAAGCGCGCAAAACAGATATTTGTGAGCGCAAATTACTATTTTCTTTTCAGAAGGTAAAGTATGTGCTTGCAACAGTCCCATTGCACGCACTCAAAAGTCAAACTGCGCGCTCAATGACGTGGCACAATAATTACGCCATAGTTCTCCTGGCCCCTGCGACTTCCGGCTTGAGCGGGTGACTTTTTTAAAGCTTTGCCTGGCGATTTGCGGGTTGAGCTTTGCAATTTATTTAGCCCTTTCTTTAGATAGTTGTCTTTTTTCGGAGTGTTGTCAATTGTGAACATCATTGATTCCCTCCGATCCACCTAAAACATAAATTTAACCATGAGGGAAGAACACACAAACTAGTGTTTTTTGCAAAAAATAAACCAAAGAATATGCATTAAACTCACCGGACTGAGGGTAGCATGGATGTTTGAGTAAGCAGGGCCACTGCTTAGATTCTTTTTTTCGGGAGTGAGTGGACGAGAAAAACAGCTGGCTTTAATTTTTTTCTGTCAGAATTGAATAGGGAATGGTTATTGAAAACATATTACAAGTAAAATAGTGTAAAAAAAAGAATTTGCACTTTAAAAAAGGTACCTGAGGGGAAGTCTGATGTAACGTCAATGTGGATGAAGCCCGCTTAGTGCCTTTAGGGCTCCTCAGGAGAGTGGAGCTGACCGGGCCTGGCATCATGGACAGGCGTGAACAGCCTGTGGGAGCAGCACCACTCTGGCCCATTATGAATGAGTGGCGATGGGAAGCCAGCGAGTCTTGCAGCTGACTTGGCATCAGCTGCAAGACTCGCTGGCGGATAGTTTCAGATGAGTCACCAGTACGAAGTTCCTCATCGGTAAAAATCAAAGCACTATTGCGCACATTCTAAAAGAAAACGGTTTGACAAAAGATTTGACACGTAAATAATCATCCATTACATTTTTTCATTTGTATTTACCATCACCACACATTGAATGCAAGAGTACATAAAAATGTATGATAAAATGTATGATTCTATGGAATAGACATACTATCGTAGGGATTAGGAAAGACTAAAAATATTTGCCAGATAATGAAATACTGTTTACGAACAAAACTCCACTGGATAATGCTCTTGAGATGCGGAAGACACGCCTTGTTCCTCGCCTGAATCTCAGCAATTCTTATCCAGTCTTCAGGTCCTCCTTCTGGTTCATTTTCTGCTCCAACACAGAATGTACTAGCAGCTAGAACGGAAAACAAAACAAAAAGAAGGGTTACCTATGTTAACACATTTTACTAGTCTATAAACAGCAAAATATTCACACTTGTTGACCGTTAAGCTTACTCTGTGAATGGAGTGTGCTGCGTCTGTATCCTGGAAGACCAATGAGCTGGTCAGCTTCAGTCCCAGGCACTCTGGCAGGCGTCTTAAATAGCTCTGTAGACACAGGCTGTGCTGTGTGGGTGCTGGAAAGGTTTGTCTGCGAGCGAGCCGGGGCCAAGCTGTAGTAGGTTTCATCAGCTTCACTGCAGCCTGGCGTTTTCTACAGGTGAGAACAAAACAACTACTTACTATACAACTAATGGTATAAAACAAATCAGACAATGCTACATCCCTGAAATACAGACATGGCATGCGTGCTATTTAAAGAGAGGAATCAGAAGTGATTTTATTGTTAAAAGCAAGAGGGTGCCTGTGAGTTTCCTCCACCTTTGTCAGGGTGATGTTTATAACCTGTGTGGTCCTGTCTCTTAACAGATGAGGCTGGGTCTTTCCTGACTGAAGTCACTTCTTGGTTGTAATCTGTAGTGTTCCTGTTTAAAGATAGTATGATTTGTAAATTGTACATGGACCGATAAGAGACTGATTGTACACAAAACAGTAAAAACGATTGAAGTTTATTTAACACAGTCTAAGCTCAAGACTCAAACATCCTCAAGCAAATCAAGTAAACTGCAGGGGCCATAGAAAAAAAACAAAATGTGGGGTAAAGCTCGATGACTGTTTTATGTATCAAAATAAAAATATAATATAGCTGTACGGCTTACCTGTGCCTAGTGTTAACTGGTGTAAAGTAAAGTGTCTCTAGGGACTCGGCCTTGAGACCATGACGTTTGGCAGCTAGGCGCTCTGAACTGCGAACAAGTGGTGTGCTTGTTTCACCAGGTGCAGATAATTTTCTGCAAAAAAAAAAAAAAGGCAAGCTGACCTCATGAACCGTCAAATGATTTCTAGTACCATTGGTTAAATATGGGTTACTTATGTTACAGTACCTTGTGTTATTTAGAGAATCTTCCAATGAGCTCTGGTCCAAGCTGTCAGAGCTCAGGCGTCTAACCTTTACTCTCAACTTGAACCACCGGCGTACCACCAACACCCAGCAACTCCGGCGCCTGGAGAAGAGGACATAGACAAGGAAACAAAACAAGTGGAACAAGCAACCGACATTCAAACTGAGAAATAACATCATTCCACAGGTGCACGTGACAATGCATCGGCCATAATATTCTCATGACCTTTAATGTGGCGAATGTCAAGGTCATAAGCCTGCAAAAACAAAGACCACCTAATAAGCCTCTGGTTTGGAGACCGCAAAGAACATAAAAACGTTAAAGGATTGTGGTCAGTGTAAACCACTAGGGGCACTGACCCTCCCACATAGACCTCAAAATGTTGTAAAGCCCAAATTAAAGCTAAGACTCTTGCTTTAAGGAGCTCAGTCAAAGGGAAGACTACCGTGGAAAAGTTCTTACAAAAACTCCTATAATAGCCCACCAATCCCAAAACCGTTGTAGCTCTTTTTAGTTGTTGGCTGTGGAAATTCGCTACAGCTACAACTTTGGTCTGTACAGGAGCTACTTTCCCCTGCCCCACTACACGGCCCAAATATGTTACTGTTGCTTTTGCAAATTCGCATTTGGCCAAATTAATGGTTAGACGCGCGTCAGCGAGACGGTCAAACAAGGTTTTGATGCGCTGCAAATGAGAACAGCAAGTGTCACTGTATATGACTAAATCATCGAGATAAACTGAACAGCCCTCCAACCCCGCAACCACTTTATTCACAAGTCTGAAACGTGGCCGGAGCGTTCTTTAATCCGAAAGGCATGACTGTATAAGAATACAGGCCAGACGATGTAACAAAAGCAGCAATTTCTTGAGCTCGCTTTGACAACGGCACTTGCCAATAGCCCTTCAACAGATCGAATTTAGACACATATTTAGCTGAACCCACTCTGTCAATGCAATCATCCATTCGAGGCAAAGGAAAAGAATCGGGTTTTGTCACTGAATTCACCTTCCTCATATCTGTGCAAAACCGCGGTGTCTGATCGGATTTCGGCACCAAAATGCATGGAGAAGCCCAACTAGAGGAAGACGGCTCTGCAATGTTATTTTTGATCATAATCAATTTCAGCATCAAGATATTTTAACTTTGCAGGGGCCATGCGATAAAATCGCTGTTTAATTGGTCTTGCCTCACTGACATCAATGTCATGCTCAATCCATGTTGTTCGGGAAGGCACATCACCAAAAAGCATGGGATATTTTAAAATCAATTTGGCCAACTCATTTCCTTCTACAGACAAGTGAGATAACAAACTTCCCAATTTGCGCAAAGATTCAGAATTTTTCAACCGACCACACAACAAACTTTCATCAGGTTCTGGGACACCATCCTCGTGCGCCAAAACCAGAGAATCAATGGCAAGAACTGGACGCACAGAACTTTCAAACCCATTATTGGCATTAGGTGAGCGCTGATAATAAGGTTTTAGCAGGTTCACATGACAGAGTCTTGTAGATTTTTTTCTTCCTGGTGTTTTAGTCAAATAATTTAATTCCGAGATTTTATCAGAAACCGTATAAGGCCCAGTATATTTTGCCTGAAAGGGCGAACCCACAACAGGTGTAAGAGCAAGAACCTGGTCTCCAGGACTAAATTCATGTCGCTCTGACTTACGATCATAAATGTCCTTCATTTTGTTTTGAGACTGTTGTAACTTTTCCTTAGCCATACATCCAGTCATAACCAAACGATGGCGAAAACCATTAACAAAGTCTATCAAGTTTTTTGGCGGCTCAGCATCCACAAAATCACTTTTTAATACAGCCAAAGGGCCGCGTACTGAGTGGCCGAAAACAAGTTCATTTGGGCTGAATCCTGTACTCTCTTGAACAGCTTCTCTAGCAGCTAACATGAGCCAAGGAAGCCCCTCTTCCCAGTCCCCAAAAGTCCTGTACAATACGAGCCCAAGTATTTTTAAAACCTGTGCAAACATGAGAGATGTAAAATTTGACCCACGATCACTTTGGATTACTTTTGGTATTCCAAACACTGATATGAACTGTGACAGCGCTTTTACAACTGCCTTGGTTGTAATGGACCGCAACGGATATGCAGCAGGATAACGCGTGCTCTGACACATCACTGTGAGTAAATATTTGCACCCAGACTTTGAACTAGGCAACGGACCAACACAATCAATAATAAGATATTCAAAAGGCTCACTCACCGCTGGGATGGGCTGTAATGGTGCTGGTTTAATGGTCTGATTGGGCTTGCCCACAATTGGCACACATGGCACGTTTTAATATAAGCGGACACGCCCTTTTAGACCGAGGCCAGAAGAAATGTTTCAGAAGATGCATTATTCATTTTACTGTCGGAAGGTGTATCCAGCTCTGCCTTACGCATGGCGCGTGTAACAGCACAGGCAGAGAATACCTCGGTTTCAGAAACTGCACAGGAGCTCTGCAGCAAGACAGGCGAGCTCATGGTTACAACAGGTAAGACCGAATGCACTTTTAACTGCTTTGAGCTGTCAGACACGGACAAGCTATTAAAGGCCGATGAAGATGGTGCATCTGACCAGACGCGCTACCTGCTAAGCCATTCCCTAGAATAAAATGAATACCATGTATTGGCAGCGCTGGGCGCACGCCCCACAGACACCTCACCGCACACGAGCTCACACTCCAAAACCATTCGGTGTAATGGAATAGTTAACACTGTCAAACCCATGCACCGACTGAGTATATAGTCACCGGTCGGTATCGTTGGTAAAGGGTAACACGGAGCAAACCACAAATGAATCATATGCTCCAGTATCCGCAGAATTTTGACAGGAACCGTGGTCACTTTCCACCAGTGACAAGAAACCTTCTGATAAAAGGAGCATAAGAAGCTAGCACCTTAGGTTCACCTGGATCCTGTTTAATATTCTCAACCAGAGTTAGTTTTTCAACAGGCGCAGCAAATGCGGCAGGCCTCACATTTAATTTTGACATTTTATTTTTAGCTCTCAGTACTGGACAATCAGATTTCCAGTGACCTTTTCATGACAGTAATTACAAATTTTATTTGTCAGAAACAGGACGTAATTTGTCAAATCTATCTCTTCCCAACTTTCCAAAACGGGACTCTCAAACGAAACCGCATTTAGTGTTTCCTTTAGAGCCAAAACTCCTCGCACAGCCGTCGTGCTTGAACACTGTTCTTGTGAATTAACACATATTCATCAACTAAAACTGCAGCCTCTGAAGCAGTAGCCTACACACTTTTCTTTCGTTGACATAAGTGGCTAACGCTCAGGAAGCACGTTCTTAAACTGCTCCAATATCATTAAGTCACACAGCTCTTCAAATTTGACTACATTTAAAGCCATTAACCAGCGTTTAAAATGAGTTATTAAATCTCTAGCAAACTCAACATACGTTTGGCCATTTTTTTTCCCATGACCTAAAACGTAGCTTGTAAGCTTCTGGTGAAAGTTCAAATGCTCTTAAAACTGCGGACTTAATTTTGTCATAACTAGAACAATCCTGCTCACTCAAAGAAGCATATGCCTGCTGCGCTTTTCCTGTTAATACTGACTGAAGTATTATTGCACATTCAGCGTCAGACCATGATTTAGCATTACTCACACGTTCAAACAACAAAAAAAATGTGTCTTGGTCCTTTTCATTAAATGGTGGGAGCCACCGCAAATTACTCACATCAAGGCGTGAGCCGCTTTCACCCCCATTCTCCAAATGCCGACGTCCATGGACCTCCTCACGCTGTTGGCGGAGCCTCTCCACTTGATTCCTTAACATAGACTCATGTTTAAATCTGTCATGTTCCAACTGCATTTGTAAAAGTTCCTTTTGCTGCTGAAATGTCAAACCTTGACTTGAGACAGATATTTTTACTGGGTCCTGCTGCTCCTCCTCTAAAATCAACAATCCCATGTTCATTAATTTCAATTTCACTGCGGCTTGAATGGCCCCTTTTTTAGGATTCTCCTCATCCAATTCAACACCATAATGATCCACAAGTTCTAACAATTGCTCTTTCCTCAGTTTGCTAAAGCTTTTTAAATTAGGCTCAGCAATAAATGTTGCAATGTCACACATTTAGTCTTTTTTTTTTTTTTTTTAATACAAAGATAGTCTACAAAATGCAATCAGGTAATGTTGAACAACTCCCCAAAACTTCCTGTGCGCACGTGAGGCAAAAGCCTCGGTGATGGAGTTCTCCCGCTAGACTAACGCAAAGCCAGCTACCTAATCTCCACCCTAGTCTTCATGCAGCCCCATATGGCGGGTTTTTATGCGCTACAGCCCGATGGGTTAGAAAGGCGACCAGCACGCTAGCAACCCTCTAAGCACCACGGATGCGCTCCCAAGCAAAGCTTTAACCACGTTCGCCGCAACACTACCCCCCAGACCGACGGACCCAAAGGGGAACGCCGCTTAAGCCTACAAGGAATCACTCCACACCATACGATTTTTACGCACAGGAGCTTGTGGCTGCTCGCCTCACCTGATGCAAATTAAATCTCTCTCAACTTCGCCAATAAAACCTGCTTTTAAAACATGTTTTCACAAAAGAAACACGCACCAAAGACAAAAGTATCCACATTTACCTTACCCGAAAGATGTCAAAGCCTGTTTTCCTCGTTTAAGCCTCAAACAAAAGTTTACCGCCACAGTAAACTGAGAACAAAAGGAGCCGCAGCATGCTGTATGCTCTCCAAACATTACGCACAAAGGACGCACGAGTCCCAACCAAGAGTGCACAAATTTAGGCTACAATTACGAGAAATCCTAACCACCTGGGCATAAATATAACGTGGCTAAGCAAATACTTTAATGTACCATGCACTAATTTCGTAAGCAAAACCAGCTATATCAAAATCTCACCCTTTTAACGCACGACCAATAAAGACGTCCCAAATACGAAAACTAATCCTAAGGCTACAACCTACACAAAAACAAAACTAAAACGGCACGAGCCCCCAATTTGTCATGACCCGGCTCAAGGCCATGACAAAAATGGACGCCACACAAACAAATATACAAAGATAGTGCTTTTATTTTAAGATAAAGTTAACTAATCATAATTTTAAACAATAATAATGAGATGTGTTTATCAGTAATCAGTAGTGAGGGTGATGTGTTTGGTTTGAGTGTTAATGGTAAGTGTAGTGTTGTATAATACAAAACCAAAGAGCAAACAAAAGGCAAGGTGGTGCTGGCATGGCGACAGCCTGAGGAGAGCACCAAAAACAGCTGTAGGCGGGATCTTATATAGTTGTGGAGCGTCGGGCCCTGACGCTCCACCCAATACGTGAAACGCCCACAGCTTCACCTGCGCACAGACATGCAGACATGATCAAACTATTTCAACCCACGACCAGAGTGTAAGGGGTCGTGACACAATCAAACAAAAAGTAATATAAAGGCATGAATTTAACACATTTCAACACATTTACACAATCTGTCCTTTGGATGATCTGGAGCTGTGGTCATTAGTATCTCCTTTCAGGAATGAGTAAGAGAACCAAGTGAGCTTTTACCAAACATTCCAATGCCATGCACCTGCCCAACTTGTGGGTGCACAGGTAAATATGGTCCCCAGAGCACTTCCTGTAAGTTGGTTTCAACAGCTCCGGTTGCATGGTTGCCCCTGCAGTTTGGGAGTGCTTGGAGCCCTGAGTGAATTTAGGCTTGAGTGCTCAGTATAGCTTGTAATCATGAATTGACAAAACCCCCGCCGTGGTTTTTCTTTTGCTCACTAAATTGAGAAAAAGAGATAGAAGTGGGATTTGTGCTTTGTTTCAATTCAGGTTACAGCCCTTCGTACAGAGGGATGGCAATGAATCGTGGTGTCAACGCTCTTCTTAGCTGGGTGAAAGCTACAGAAGCAGCTCGGGGCAGTGATAATACAAACGTGGAAGATTTACAAAATGGGAGATCTTACTCAAACTTGTTTATTTGCTAAAAAATCAACCCCTGTCTAACGCCCTTTTGAGCAACTGCATTGAAGACCGCTTGAAGATTATTGTCGCGCTGACCTGGTGGAGGCGTGGCTGGCTTCCGTGTGTATTGCCGTATTGTGGTTCAGCGTGTCGGGGTTTTCTCCTGCGTGCCGCCTTCCCTGTGCGCGCTCTGTATGCCGGCGCGCACGTGACTGTGCGCACTCTGGTTCAGGCTCAACCAGGTGTTTTCAATTGTGAAAATTGGAAGCGCACCTGGTTCAGTGTTTAAAAGACGTGCATTGGTCATTTGAAAGAGGTACAACGGGGAGCGGTCGGCAGAGGCACAAATTCATTTACTGTGAGGAACTGGGACTTTTCTTTGATTCTGACGGACTATTGGTAAGCTTAAATTGACTTTGTTTCATAGATTCTCGTTTGAATCCTTTTTCTGTTCATTTTGTTTGGTATTTAATGTGGTAAATGTTACAAGTGAAGTTTAAAGCATTTAATACTGCATGTTTTAAACAAGAGAAACTAGTAACCAAGACTAAAATGCTTAGGTTGATATAGTGGTGATTGTTGCTTGTAAAGAGTAAAATAAAAGACCAAGCTGTGTTGCCTGTAAAAGCATTTGACATTTCCTGTGTTAGAATAATACCTGATTATTTAAAATGTTTTCTTTTCTTATTTATTTTAAGGTTTTTCACCTGCTATCACTGCTACCACTGCTACATGCTGTTACATGCTGTTGCATATGATCCTACTACATCAACTGATCAAAAATAAATATTTTCTGAGTGAAATCCCAAGTTTGGTCCTTTTCAAGTGTAGGGCACCTCACAGTTAAAGACACTTGACAGTGGAAACCCACTTGACAATTATTACAGATTTTATTGAAAGAGATTGCAGATTTAGTTCAGTTAAAGGAACCCCAATATAATGGGAAAGCTTTAAAGATGGCACCAACCTGACGACTGAAATTTCAAAGGTCCTTTTGTTGCTGGTGTATCATGACTTGATGAATGATCGTTGTACACTAAGTACCCTTGACAGTGAAGTGGAGAGTGAAATAGCAAACTTAACCACAACCTATGTGTTGGAGAGTGAGGAAGTGTACACCTGGAACCTGGCCTTGATGCTTATTTTACCAGACGCTATTTACTTGTCCCACCAGACATTTTCAACACAACAACGGATATCTCTGTCTCCAGCATGTCTTTTGTATCTGAGGATGGGTCCCCTCTTTTTTCCCGTTCAAAGAGTCTCATTTCTGGACATGCAAACTATAGCATCCTCTTCATTCAACAATTCACCAATGCAGGAAGTTATAAATACACCCATATTTAGGGTAAGGAAGTTGCAACGTCAGTTAATCAAAGAGAGAGACTACAGAGATGGGTTGGAGAGAGACTATCTATCAAGCTTGCACTTGATAGCACCCTCACCCAAGCAACTGTCCCAACATGTTTTAAGTCCACATCCATTGTGCCAGTACCAAAAAACTCCTCCCCAATGTGCCTGAATGACTATCGCCCCGTAGCACTCACTCCCATCATTATGAAGTGCTTGAGCGACTGGTCCTAACACACCTCAAAGACTGCCTCCCACCCACACTGGACCCACACCAATTTGCCTACTGCAGAAATAGGAGCACAGAGGATGCAGTATGCACAGTGCTGCACTCTGCACTCACACACTTGGACAATAACAACACATATGTTAGGATGTTGTTTGTTGACTTCAGTTCAGCATTTAACACCGTCATTCCCTCCAAGTTGACCACTAAACTTGGAGACCTGGACATTAACACCTCCCTCTGCAACTGGATTATGGACTTTCTGACCAGCAGGCCTCAGCATGTTCGGTCAGGCAACACCCACTCCACCACCATCACACTCAACACTGGCGTACCACAGGGCTGTGTGCTGAGCCCATTCCTTTACTCCCTTTACACCTACGACTGCAAGCCTGTGCATGGATCCAACTCCATCATTAAGTTTGCAGACAACACCACGGTGATTGGCCTCATCACAGACAACGATGAGACTGCCTACAGGGAAGAGGTACAGCACCTGGCCACATGGTGCGCTGACAATAACCTGCTCCTTAACACCACTAAGACAAAGGAGCTCATTGTGGACTTCAGGAAGAAAAAAGGAGGCACACATGACCCCATCCACATTAATGGTATGGTTGTTGAACGTGTCTCCAGCTTCAAGTTCCTGGGAATCACCATCTCGGAGCATATGGGCTGAACGACAGAGTACTCAGCCTTTTAAGAGTCCCAGGGTGGAAGGGTGGACGGTGCTCTGACTGGGAACTATCATTCTATTGGAGGACTTCAACGCTGATTGATTGGGAGGAACGGCCTCCCAAACTGAGTCCGGTGTTTTTTAAATAGATTTCTGTGCTTGACATAAAGAAACCCACGTTCAAGCAAATGGGTGTCCTTTAGTCCAACTAGCACTAGCATTTTTTTTAAATTATCCCTTTATTATCCCCGTGGAAAAATTTCTTTTCACACCACAGCCACAACATGTTTTGATGTTGATGCCTAGGACCTGGGAGTCAAACCCAGAACCTTCTAACCACAGCACCACCATGTCGCCATATCTAGCACACTTGGCTGATAAGAGGGGCTGAGCTGTCAACACCACCACTTGATAGTGAGTTGAATCCGATGGAGGGGGAAGCTGGACAGACCCAAAAGAACTCTGAGGGTTTGTGAAAGAAGGAGCTGAGCTGCAAGGCAAAGCTCTCCATTTACTGGTTGATCTACATTTCTGCTCTCACCTATGGTCATGAGCTATGAGTTTTCTAATGACCAAATACAGGCAGCTAAAATAAGCTTTCTCCACAGGATGGCTAGGCGCTCCCATAGAGATAGAATAAGGAGCTTGGTCACGATGAAAAAGGATGGATGGAAATGTACCACATAAGTGTACTTAGTTTAAGAAATTTATAAATTTACCTTGAGCACTAGCTGTCAGCCCAGGAGACAGCTAGTGCCGTTCTAGTCGATACTCAAGGTCAAGCCAAAGGTCACCAGGGGAGACCTTTGGCTTCTAAGCCTGCCTGATGCTCCGGTGGCTGTGCGGTTATTTCCCGCAAGAACGTTCTCCTGGCCCCTGCGACTTCCGGCTTGAGCAGGTGACTTTTTTAAAGCTTTGCCTGGCGATTTGCGGGTTGAGCTGCAATTTATTTAGCCCTTTCTTTAGATAGTTGTCTTTTTTCCGAGTGTTGTCAATTGTGAACATCATTGATTCCCTCCGATCCACCTAAAACATAAATTTAACCATGAGGGGAGAACACACAAACTAGTGTTTTTTGCAAAAAATAAACCAAAGAATATGCATTAAACTCACCGGACTGAGGGTAGCATGGATGTTTGAGTAAGCAGGGCCACTGCTTAGATTCTTTTTTTCGGGAGTGAGTGGACGAGAAAAACAGCTGGCTTTAATTTTTTTCTGTCAGAATTGAATAGGGAATAGTTATTGAAAACATATTACAAGTAAAATAGTGTAAAAAAAAAAGAATTTGCACTTAAAAAAAGGTACCTGAGGGGAAGTCTGATGTAACGTCAATGTGGATGAAGCCCGCTTAGTGCCTTTAGGGCTCCTCAGGAGAGTGGAGCTGACCGGGCCTGGCATCATGGACAGGCGTGAACAGCCTGTGGGAGCAGCACCACTCTGGCCCATTATGAATGAGTGGCGATGGGAAGCCAGCGAGTCTTGCAGCTGACTTGGCATCGTAGATGCGGATAGTTTCAGATGAGTCACCAGTACGAAGTTCCTCATCGGTAAAAATCAAAGCACTAAAGAGAGGAATCAGAAGTGATTTTATTGTTAAAAGCAAGAGGGTGCATGTGAGTTTCCTCCACCTTTGTCAGGGTGATGTTTATAACCTGTGTGGTCCTGCGTCTCTTAACAGATGAGGCTGGGTCTTTCCTGACTGAAGTCACTTCTTGGTTGTAATCTGTAGTGTTCCTGTTTAAAGATAGTATGATTTGTAAATTGTACATGGACCGATAAGAGACTGATTGTACACAAAACAGTAAAAACGATTGAAGTTTATTTAACACAGTCTAAGCTCAAGACTCAAACATCCTCAAGCAAATCAAGTAAACTGCAGGTGCCATAGAAAAAAAAATAAAACGTGGGGTAAAGCTCGATGACTGTTTTATGTATCAAAATAAAAATATAATATAGCTGTACGGCTTACCTGTGCCTAGTGTTAACTGGTGTAAAGTAAAGTGTCTCTAGGGACTCGGCCTTGAGACCATGACGTTTGGCAGCTAGGCGCTCTGAACTGCGAACAAGTGGTGTGCTTGATTCACCAGGTGCAGATAATTTTCTGCAAAAAAAAAAAAAAAAAGGCAAGCTGACCTCATGAACCGTCAAATGATTTCTAGTACCATGGGTTACTTATGTTACAGTACCTTGTGTTATTTAGAGAATCTTCCAATGAGCTCTGGTCCAAGCTGTCAGAGCTCAGGCGTCTAACCTTTACTCTCAACTTGAACCACCGGCGTACCCCACCAACACCCAGCAACTCCGGCGCCTGGAGAAGAGGACATAGACAAGGAAACAAAACAAGTGGAACAAGCAACCGACATTCAAACTGAGAAACAACATCATTCCACAGGTGCACGTGACAATGCATCGGCCATAATATTCTCATGACCTTTAATGTGGCGAATGTCAAGGTCATAAGCCTGCAAAAACAAAGACCACCTAATAAGCCTCTGGTTTGGAGACCGCAAAGAACATAAAAACGTTAAAGGATTGTGGTCAGTGTAAACCACTAGGGCACTGACCCTCCCACATAGACCTCAAAATGTTGTAAAGCCCAAATTAAAGCTAAGACTCTTGCTTTAAGGAGCTCAGTCAAAGGGAAGACTACCGTGGAAAAGTTCTTACAAAAACTCCTATAATAGCCCACCAATCCCAAAAACCGTTGTAGCTCTTTTTTAGTTGTTGGCTGTGGAAATTCGGCTACAGCTACAACTTTGGTCTGTACAGGAGCTACTTTCCCCTGCCCCACTACACGGCCCAAATATGTTACTGTTGCTTTTGCAAATTCGCATTTGGCCAAATTAACGGTTAGACGCGCGTCAGCGAGACGGTCAAACAAGGCTTTGATGCGCTGCAAATGAGAACACCAAGTGTCACTGTATATGACTAAATCATCGAGATAAACTGAACAGCCCTCCAACCCCGCAACCACTTTATTCACAAGTCTGAAACGTGGCCGGAGCGTTCTTTAATCCGAAAGGCATGACTGTATAAGAATACAGGCCAGACGATGTAACAAAAGCAGCAATTTCTTGAGCTCGCTTTGACAACGGCACTTGCCAATAGCCCTTCAACAGATCGAATTTAGACACATTTAGGTGAACCCACTCTGTCAATGCAATCATCCATTCGAGGCAAAGGAAAAGAATCGGGTTTTGTCACTGAATTCACCTTCCTCATATCTGTGCAAAACCGCGGTGTCTGATCGGATTTCGGCACCAAAATGCATGGAGAAGCCCAACTAGAGGAAGACGGCTCTGCAATGTTATTTTTGATCATATAATCAATTTCAGCATCAAGATATTTTAACTTTGCAGGGGCCATGCAATAAAATCGCTGTTTAATTGGTCTTGCCTCACTGACATCAATGTCATGCTCAATCCATGTTGTTCGGGAAGGCACATCACCAAAAAGCATGGGATATTTTAAAATCAATCTGGCCAACTCATTTCCTTCTACCGCAGACAAGTGAGATAACAAACTTCCCAATTTGCGCAAAGATTCAGAATTTTTCAACCGACCACACAACAAACTTTCATCAGGTTCTGGGACACCATCCTCGGCGCCAAAACCAGAGAATCAATGGCAAGAACTGACGCACAGAACTTTCAAACCCATTATTGGCATTAGGTGAGCGCTGATAATAAGGTTTTAGCAGGTTCACATGACAGAGTCTTGTAGATTTTTTTTCTTCCTGGTGTTTTAATCAAATAATTTAATTCCGAGATTTTATCAGAAACCATATAAGGCCCAGTATATTTTGCCTGAAAGGGCGAACCCACAACAGGTGTAAGAGCAAGAACCTGGTCTCCAGGACTAAATTCATGTCGCTCTGACTTACGATCATAAATGTCCTTCATTTTGTTTTGAGACTGTTGTAACTTTTCCTTAGCCATACATCCAGTCATAACCAAACGATGGCGAAAACCATTAACAAAGTCTATCAAGTTTTTTGGCGGCTCAGCATCCACAAAATCACTTTTAATACAGCCAAAGGGCCGCGTACTGAGTGGCCGAAAACAAGTTAATTTGGGCTGAATCCTGTACTCTCTTGAACAGCTTCTCTAGCAGCTAACATGAGCCAAGGGAGCCCCTCTTCCCAGTCCCCATCAAGTCCTGTATAATACGAGCCCAAGTATTTTTAAAACCTGTGCAAACATGTGAGATGTAAAATTTGACCCACGATCACTTTGGATTACTTTTGGTATTCCAAACACTGATATGAACTGTGACAGCGCTTTTACAACTGCCTTGGTTGCAGTGATGCCGGTAACGCGTTACTCTATTCTGACCACATTTTTCAGTAACGAGTAATCTAACGCATTACTATTTCCAAACCAGTAATCAGATTAAAGTTACTTAACCAAGTCACTGTCGTTACTATTTTGTCATTTTCCTTAATATAAAAAAAATGTATTTGTTCTTGCATCTCGGGGAGTGAAGTCACGTATGCAACAAGTCACGTTTTCAGCATGCAGGAAGTTCACACTCACCACGCAGCGACACAAACGTAAACAATGGAGGGAGGCGAGCTGTGCGTTTTCTAGATGGAAATACAGTCACTATTTTGAGTTTGTGTCAGCTAAAGATGACAACATTAAGGTCCGTTGTACACTCTGTGCTGGCGGCGACAAAGTGTTATCTAGCTACAAAAACACTACATCGAATTTGAAAAAACATTTGGAGTCGCAGCACTGCACAGTTAAACTTATAGAGCAAGTCAGACCAGGTGATTAGAAGCAGAGAGCAGGAGGTCCCCGACCACCCAAACAACAAAAGCTGGACTTGATTGCAAGACCATTAAGTGGGGGAGAGTTGAAGAAGTTAGTCGGGCAGTTTGTTGTGGAGGAAATGCTGCCATTAAATACAGTTGACTCACCCTCGTTTCGTGCCATAATAAACAAGATCCCTACCACAGTCAATGCCGCGCTGCCTCACAGAACAGCTTTTTCTTCTTACATGGAGGAGGAGTATGCAGTGATGGAGAGAAATCTGAAGGCAGCGCTGAATGAGGTCGACTTTGTGTCAACTACCGCGGATATTTGGACTGCTAACAACAGAAGTTATATGGGAGTAACGCTCCACTGGATTAGTAGATCCACATTAGAGCGCAACAAGGCTGCGTTGGCATGTAGGAGAATTCGCGGCAGACACACGTATGATGTTATTGGTGCAGAAATCGAAAACATTCACTCATCGTATGGATTACTACACAAAGTAGTTGCAACAGTGACTGATAATGGATCCAACTTTGTCAAGGCGTTTAATGTTTATCAGCCTGTCACAGAGTCAGATGATGAGACGGAGGAGGGAGAGTCCACCCCCACAAATGATGTCACTTTTTTAGATATGTCAGAAATCCTCTCAGCTGTAGATGAAAGTGAATGCCAGCTGTCTCTTCCCCCACACCACAGGTGTGCTTCACACACCATCAACCTAATTTCCACAAATGATGTAGATAAATATTTAACTTCCAATGCAGAGAGCAAGGTTGTGTATAGGAGCAGCACAGCAAAATGCTCAGCTCTTTGGACCAAATCAAGTAGATCTACCCTTGCATCAGAAACAGTGGAGGAGGTCAGCAAAAGAAAGCTCCTGGTACCAACATCCACAAGGTGGAATTCATTTTTTGATGCTGTAAAGAGAGTTGCAGAAATACTCATGTGTGAGCTGAATACTCTGTGCACCAAGCTGGGAGTTAAGTGCTTCAAAGAGAAAGAGTACCAGTTTCTGCATGAGTACTGCACCGCCATGAAGCCTCTGACTGCAGCACTTGATATTTTACAAGGTGACTGTCCTTATGGGACTTTACTGCCCACACTTGAAGTTCTGATGCAGAAGACCCTGGATGTTAAAGATGCCCTCTCAGTATGACTGCAGGCCTTCCAGATGCCATAGTGCAGGTATGTTCCCCTCTTTTAAGCTAGTTAAAATTTCTTGCCTCACACTAGTCATAAACATGGAACAGAATATACATTATCATTGCAAAAGAAGATATAAAAAATACAATTGTCAGTAAGTAACCTAAAGCAAAATTAAATCCATAATATTGATCCCACATTAGGCATGATTTGTAAGTAATTCAATGACATAATAAAAAATTGGCCTGCATTATGTATGTATACATATTATGCATTAACATATCAATTATATTTTTCAGGCTATCCAGACCCGTTTTGCCGGTGTGCTGGACGACAAAGATGCCCTTCTTGCAGCAGTCAGTTGTCCAAAATTCAAACTCAGATGGCTGAGAGATGCAGGTAGGAGAGAGCGAGTAAAAGAGCTTCTGACAGCAGAGTGCCGCCGTACAACTGCTCTTGCAGCACAGAGCCCTGCTAGTGTGCCCACCACATCTTCCAGCCAAGGTGAGATGGACTTTTTCACTTTTGAGGCAGAGCCAGAGGAGACCTATTCTGCAGAAAATGAAGTCATGGACTACCTGAGGTCAGCATATGACCTTCAGATTCTGCATAAGTTTACAAACATAAAGAACATTTTCTTGAAGTATAACACTCCAACCCCATCAAGTGCTCCTGTGGAGCGTCTTTTCAGTCTGGGAGGTTTGGTGCTCACTCCTAGAAGAAATAGGCTTTCTGACAAAAGGTTTGAGAAGCTTCTGTTAATGAGGTACAACCACTGGTTTACTCGCCCCACTCCACTGTTTCACTCATAACATGGGATTATAAACTAAGATTTGGCCAAAGTAACAAAAGTAAAGAAAACATAATATAAGCTTACATGTGGTGTTACACACTTGTTTTGTTTTGTAAAACCACTCATTGATGGTCAAAATGTAGTAGTCTTTTTCTTAATTTTTATTTTTTTTATTAAAACAAGTATTTATGTTAAGTGAAGTCAAGAAAGACTATTTTATTTTTTATTAAAACAAGTATTTATGTTAAGTCAAGAAAGACTGCCTTTATTATTAAAACAAGAATTTATGTTAAGTCAAGAAAGACTGCCTTTATTTTTGTAAAAACATGTATTTTTTTCTGAAAATAGTTTTTAAATTCAACTTTAAGTGTCAGGAGATAGTTTGTTGTTCCTGTAAAAATACACTTCAAATAAAGTGATTGTTGGCAAAACCAGTTGTCATTTTTATGTTGTCGGCAGCTGCTGAATGTAACTAATAAAGTAACTTGTAAAGTAACTTAGTTAGTTTTAAAATCAAGTAATCTGTAAAGTAACTAAGTTACTTTTTAAATCAAGTAATCTGTAAAGTAACTAAGTTACTTTTTCAAAGTAACTGTGGCAACACTGCTTGGTTGTAATGGACCGCAACGGATATGCAGCAGGATAACGCGTGCTCTGACACATCACTGTGAGTAAATATTTGCACCCAGACTTTGAACTAGGCAACGGACCAACACAATCAATAATAAGATATTCAAAAGGCTCACTCACCGCTGGGATGGGCTGTAATGGTGCTGGTTTAATGGTCTGATTGGGCTTGCCGTCAATTGGCACACATGGCACGTTTTAATATAAGCGGACACGTCCTTTTTAGACCGAGGCCAGAAGAAATGTTTCAGAAGATGCAAGTAAGTTTTTCTCACACCAAAATGACCAGTCTCATCGTGCGCCACTTTTAACACAGCAGAACGAAATTTAGTTGGGACTACGAGTTGAAACACCGCATTATGCGTCCACTCGCCAAACGAAGTCCACTTTCTAAACAAATAATTCTGCAAAAAATAACCAGTGGCCATACTGTCTCTCTCATTAGCAGACACTACAAGACCAAGTGCTTCCGTTAGTGTAGGATCAGTTCTCTGTTCCTGAACCAGTTCTTTATGAGACACATTCAACAGAAAATCTGTTAACGACAGAACATTATCCATTTTACTGTCGGAAGGTGTATCCAGCTCTGCCTTACGCATGGCACGTGTAACAGCACAGGCAGAGAATACCTCGGTTTCAGAAACTGCACAGGAGCTCTGCAGGAAGACAGGCGAGCTCATGGTTACAACAGGTAAGACCGAATGCACTTTTAACTGCTTTGAGCTGTCAGACACGGACAAGCTATTAAAGCCCGATGAAGATGGTGCATCTGATCTGACCAGACGCGACTACCTGCTAAGCCATTCCCTAGAATAAAATGAATACCATGTATTGGCAGGGCTGGGCGCACGCCCACAGACACCTCACCGCACACACTCCAAAACCATTCGGTGTAATGGAATAGTTAACACTGTCAAACCCATGCCCCGACTGAGTATATAGTCACCGGTCGCGGTATCGTTGGTAAAGGGTAACACGGAGCAAACCACAAATGAATCATATGCTCCAGTATCCCGCAGAATTTTGACAGGAACCGTAGTGTCACTTTCCACCAGTGACAAGAAACCTTCTCTGATAAAAGGAGCATAAGAAGCTAGCACCTTAGGTTCACCTGGATCCTGTTTAATATTCTCAACCAGAGTTAGTTTTTCTCACGTTTAATTTTGACATTTTATTTTTAGCTCTCCGTACTGGACAATCAGATTTCCAGTGACCTTTTTCATGACAGTAATTACAAGTTTTATTTGGGTCAGAAACAGGACGTAATTTGTCAAATCTATCTCTTCCCAACTTTCCAAAACGGGACTCCTCAAACGAAACCGTATGAGTGTTTCCTTTAGAGCCAAACTCCCCTCGCCCAGCCGTTCTTGCTTGAACACTGTTCTTGTGAATTAACACGTATTCATCAACTAAAACCGCAGCCTCTGAAGCAGTACACACTTTTCTTTCGTTGACATAAGTGGCTAAACGCTCAGGAAGCACGTTCTTAAACTGCTCCAATATCATTAAGTCACACAGCCCTTCAAATTTGACTACATTTAAAGCCATTAACCAGCGTTTAAAAGAGTTATTAAATCTCTAGCAAACTCAACATACGTTTGGCCGTTTTTTTTCCCCATGACCTAAAACGTAGCTTGTAAGCTTCTGGTGAAAGTTCAAATGCTCTTAAAACTGCGGACTTAATTTTGTCATAACTAGAACAATCCTGCTCACTCAAAGAAGCATATGCCTGCTGCGCTTTTCCTGTTAATACTGACTGAAGTATTATTGCACATTCAGCATCAGACCATGATTTAGCATTACTCACACGTTCAAACAACAAAAAAAATGTGTCTTGGTCCTTTTCATTAAATGGTGGGAGCCACCGCAAATTACTCACATCAAGGCGTGAGCCGCTTTCACCCCCATTCTCCAAATGCCGACGTCCATGGACCTCCTCACGCTGTTGGCGGAGCCTCTCCACTTGATTCCTTAACATAGACTCATGTTTAAATCTGTCATGTTCCAACTGCATTTGTAAAAGTTCCTTTTGCTGCTGAAATGTCAAACCTTGACTTGAGACAGATATTTTTACTGGGTCCTGCTGCTCCTCCTCTAAAATCAACAATCCCATGTTCATTAATTTCAATTTCACTGCGGCTTGAATGGCCCCTTTTTTAGGATTCTCCTCATCCAATTCAACACCATAATGATCCACAAGTTCTAACAATTGCTCTTTCCTCAGTTTGCTAAAGCTTTTTAAATTAGGCTCAGCAATAAATGTTGCAATGTCACACATTTAGTCTTTTTTTTTTTTAATACAAAGATAGTCTACAAAATGCAATCAGGTAATGTTGAACAACTCCCAAAACTTCCTGTGACGTGAGGCAAAAGCCTCGGTGATGGAGTTCTCCCGCTAGACTAACGCAAAGCCAGCTACCTAATCTCCACCCTAGTCTTCATGCAGCCCCATATGGCGGGTTTTTATGCGCTACAGCCCGATGGGTTAGAAAGGCGACTAGCAAGCTAGCAACCCTCTAAGCACCACGGATGCGCTCCCAAGCAAAGCTTTAACCACGTTCGCCGCAACACTACCCCCCAGACCGACGGACCCAAAGGGGAACGCCGCTTAAGCCTACAAGGAATCACTCCACACCATACGATTTTTACGCACAGGAGCTTGTGGCTGCTCGCCTCACCTGATGCAAATTAACTCTCTCAACTTCGCCAATAAAACCTGCTTTTAAAACATGTTTTCACAAAGAAACACGCACCAAAGACAAAAGTATCCACATTTACCTTAAAGATGTCAAAGCCTGTTTTCCTCGTTTAAGCCTCAAACAAAAGTTTACCGCCACAGTAAACTGAGAACAAAAGGAGCCGCAGCATGCTGTATGCTCTCCAAACATTACGCACAAAGGACGCACGAGTCCCAACCAAGAGTGCACAAATTTAGGCTACAATTACGAGAAATCCTAACCACCTGGGCATAAATATAACGTGGCTAAGCAAATACTTTAATGTACCATGCACTAATTTCGTAAGCAAAACCAGCTATATCAAAATCTCACCCTTTTAACGCACGACCAATAAAGACGTCCCAAATACGAAAACTAATCCTAAGGCTACAACCTACACAAAAACAAAACTAAAACGGCACGAGCCCCCAATTTGTCATGACCCGGCTCAAGGCCATGACAAAAATGGACGAGGTGACGAGGCAAACAAAAGGCAAGGTGGTGCTGGCATGGCGACAGCCTGAGGAGAGCACCAAGAACAGCTGTAGGCGGGATCTTATATAGTTGTGGAGCGTCGGGCCCTGACGCTCCACCCAATACGTGAAACGCCCACAGCTTCACCTGCGCACAGACATGCAGACATGATCAAACTATTTCAACCCACGACCATAGTGTAAGGGGTCGTGTCACAATCAAACAAAAAGTAATATAAAGGCATGAATTTAACACATTTCAACACATTTACACAATCTGTCCTTTGGATGATCTGGAGCTGTGGTCATTAGTATCTCCTTTCAGGAATGAGTAAGAGAACCAAGTGAGCTTTTACCAAACATTCCAATGCCATGCACCTGCCCAACTTGTGGGTGCACAGGTAAATATGGTCCCCAGAGCACTTCCTGTAAGTTGGTTTCAACAGCTCCGGTTGCATGGTTGCCCCCTGCAGTTTGGGAGTGCTTGGAGCCCTGAGTGAATTTAGGCTTGAGTGCTCAGTATAGCTTGTAATCATGAATTGACAAAACCCCCGCCGTGGTTTTTCTTTTGCTCACTAAATTGAGAAAAGAGATAGAAGTGGGATTTGTGCTTTGTTTCAATTCAGGTTACAGCCCTTCGTACAGAGGGATGGCAATGAATCGTGGTGTCAACGCTCTTCTTAGCTGGGTGAAAGCTACAGAAGCAGCTCGGGGCAGTGATAATACAAACGTGGAAGATTTACAAAATGGGGAGATCTTACTCAAACTTGTTTATTTGCTAAAAAATCAACCCCTGTCTAACGCCCTTTTGAGCAACTGCATTGAAGACCGCTTGAAGATTATTGTCGCGCTGACCTGGTGGAGGCGTGGCTGGCTTCCGTGTGTATTGCTGTATTGTGGTTCAGCGTGTCGGGGTTTTCTCCTGCGTGCCGCCTTCCCTGTGCGAGCTCTGTATGCCGGCGCGCACGTGACTGTGCGCACTCTGGTTCAGGCTCAACCAGGTGTTTTCAATTGTGAAAATTGGAAGCGCACCTGGTTCAGTGTTTAAAAGACGTGCATTGGTCATTTGAAAGAGGTACAACGGGAAGAGCGGTCGGCAGAGGCACAAATTCATTTACTGTGAGGAACTGGGACTTTTTCTTTGATTCTGACGGACTATTGGTAAGCTTAAATTGACTTTGTTTCATAGATTCTCGTTTGAATCCTTTTTCTGTTCATTTTGTTTGGTATTTAATGTGGTAAATGTTACAAGTGAAGTTTAAAGCATTTAATACTGCATGTTTTAAACAAGAGAAACTAGTAACCAAGACTAAAATGCTTAGGTTGATATAGTGGTGATTGTTGCTTGTAAAGAGTAAAATAAAAGACCAAGCTGTGTTGCCTGTAAAAAGCATTTGACATTTCCTGTGTTAGAATAATACCTGATTATTTAAAATGTTTTCTTTTTCTTATTTATTTTAAGGTTTTTCACCTGCTATCACTGCTACCACTGCTACCACTGTTACATGCTGTTGCATGTGACTGTTACATGCTGTTACATACGATCCTACTACATCAACTGATCAAAAATAAATATTTTCTGAGTGAAATCCCAAGTTTGGTCCTTTTCAAGTGTAGGGCACCTCACAGTTAAAAGACACTTGACAGTGGAAACCCACTTGACAATTATTACAGATTTTATTGAAAGAGATTGCAGATTTAGTTCAGTTAAAGGAACCCCAATATAATGGGAAAGCTTTAAAGATGGCACCAACCTGACGACTGAAATTTCAAAGGTCCTTTTGTTGCTGGTGTATCATGACTTGATGAATGATCGTTGTACACTAAGTACCCTTGACAGTGAAGTGGAGAGTGAAATAGCAAACTTAACCACAACCTATGTGTTGGAGAGTGAGGAAGTGTACACCTGGAACCTGGCCTTGATGCTTATTTTACCAGACGCTATTTACTTGTCCCACCAGACATTTTCAACACAACAACGGATATCTCTGTCTCCAGCATGTCTTTTGTATCTGAGGATGGGTCCCCTCTTTTTTCCCGTTCAAAGAAAGTCTCATTTCTGGACATGCAAACTATAGCATCCTCTTCATTCAACAATTCACCAATGCAGGAAGTTATAAATACACCCATATTTAGGGTAATCACAGGGACACCACTTCCTGCTATTGAGGACATCCAGAGGAAACGCTGTCTACGTCGAGCTCGCAGCATTCTTAAGGACTCCTCTCACCCTGACCATGGACTGTTTAACCTCTTGCCCTCCGGGAGGCGCTTCAGGAGCCTCCGGACAAAGACCACAAGACTCAGGAACAGCTTTTTCCCTACAGCTGTCTCCTTACTGACCTCTGCCCTCTGACACCACCACACACACAGACTCCTCCCCCACATCACCACTGCGTCTGACTGATTTATTTATTATTTACAACAAGCAAACAGTAAACTTGTTATTACTTCCACTACATCCATTTGCACACTGTAATATTTTCTATGCACTGTACTGTCCATTGCACTAGTGTAAATGATGCTCATATGTTCATAGTTCTGCCTATAGTGTACATACACTTTTACATAATCCATCTGTATAGTATGTTCATAGTACACCTACCTGTATATCATGCTTATAGTATTTAAAATCTGTCAATTATGTCCATAATACTTATCTGTATAATTATTGTACATATTATAGACCTTGTATATTCTGTACTTACTGCTTATTGCACTTCTGGTTAGATGCTAACTGCATTTCGTTGCCTTGTACCTGTACTTGTGTAATGACAATAAAGTTGAATCTAATCTAACTTGTGGCGCAAAGAGAATCTCAAATAAATCGTCTGCAGTACTGTTTGGACAAAATGAAAGAGGAGGAAGTTGTGAGGGAGCAAGTTGCAAGGAACCAAATGGATGAGTTGGAAGACAAGAATAACACGTTACAGTCTCGCCTTAATAACATTTTAAAGCACAATAAAGAACTCTCAAATGATTTTGCGCTGCTGGAGCACAAAATGGATGAAGTTGCTGAAGAAAATGGGGAGCTTTCTTCACGGATGAGAACGGTGTGCTCACAGTTGGCCAATTCTAAGGCAGAAATTGTCCGGCTGACAGAGACCCAAACTGCTGCTGAAGAGCAATGGAGAAGCAATACCAACCTCTTACAAACTGAGCTCAATCAAGAGCTCAAATTAGGGAAATGCTGGAGAGCCAAATAAGCCTTAAAGAACAAGTTGGAGAGCACTGAAGACTCTCTTCAGAAAAGGGAAGTGGAGGTACAGGCCAAGACAAAACAACTGAACGAATACGAACAAGAAATTTCACAGCAGAAGGAGCTTATGATTCAACAAAAGACCCAAGCTGATCAAATTATTCAATCAAAGAATGAAGCTTTAGATAAACTGCAAAAGAGATAAATGAAGAAAGGAGACCCTTTATCGTGAAATATGTGATCTCAAAGTTCATCTGGAACAGGTAGGACAGATTGTGTAAATGTGTTGAAATGTGTTAAATTCATGCCTTTATATTACTTTTTGTTTGATTGTAAGATTTAATTTAAATTAAATAAGGGAATACTTTATTATGTGAACATAGAACTTGAAGGTCTAAGCATGTGCATTGTTGAATTTACATAAGTTTAATTATGGGATTGATTATTAACTATTAAAAATCCTAGATTAATCTAAATGACTAAATGATTGTTTGGTTTGGTTTGAGGATTCAGTAACATTTATTTATACTTATTTTGAGAAAGTGAAAATGAGATTTATTTGTAACTAATTCATGGGTTTTGTTTGTGTATTTTAAAGGTTATCAACCTATTCTGTTCCATCCTTATGAAAATAAAAAGTCATAAAGTGAACAGTTTTGAGTTGTCCTTTGCGTTCATTAAGGATAAAGCAGTTTTCAAGTTTGGGCAGAGCTGTGATCAACCAAAAACACGCACAACTTGACAGTTGATAACCAGCGTGGTAGTGAAAACAAGGATCAAAGGCCTGAAGTCAAGCTGTCGAAAGGCTGGGAGCATGCAGAAGATGCCTCAGATGTGAACCCGTGACCTGGCCAAGTTAGGTGTAAGGGGTATCATCTTAATTCCAGATTTAACTAAAAATTTTTACTGGGGGGGGGTCCATGGTCCTATTGGGGGAGTCCATTTCAGTGGTGGAGGTGTTGATGGTGGTAGAGTCAGATGAGGATCCTTGGCTGGTGAGGAAGGAGTGCTTTTTTCATTCAGTGGCTGAGGACCCTTTCTTTGTCAAGAGGGCGCCCAGAACCATTTAGGTGTCTCAGGGAGTGCAGGAGATTATCCGTTAGCCTCCTGACCCCTCCCCTGTTTAGATGTGGGCCCTTTCCTTTGAACAGGTCGTCACGTTGCCAAAACAAGTCAATGTTATCAATGAAGTGTACTCCTCTAGTCTCACAGGCCTTAGACAGCCATGTATTCAATGCAAGCAGCCGACTGAATTTATTGATCCTTCTGTCGATGTTTGGGAGTGGTCCACTTATAAAGGATTGCACTTCCAGGTTTTCAAGTTTATCTAAAAGCCTGGAGAAATCCTTTTTTAAAACTTCTGATTCCCCCTTCCTGGTGTCAACTGCACCCACGTGTAACATCAGCTGTTTAATCCCTGTGTGTTTAGACATAACTTGGGGGAGGAGTGATGTTATATCAGTGACTGTAGCACTTGGAAAGCTGCATGTAGCAAATCTACCGTTGTTTATGTCTCGGACAGCACCGTCTCCAAGCAGCAAGATATCTCTGACCTTCACTTTTGGCATAGATTCTCTGTCTCCGTTTGCCTGGTGCTTTTCCACAGATTCATGTCTCCTGTTCTCCATAGAATAAGCTTGATTTACTCCATGTTTTTCATTTACAGCAGAGTTTTCTGGTTCATTCACCTTTAGCTCAGTCAGTAGTTGGAATCTGTTTTTTAGCTGGATGTCTGGTGATGCTACATATGTTCTTGTGATGTCAGCATTCTTTTTTTCTGATCCAGTGCTGCTTTGGCTGGGCACCAAGTTTATGCCAGGTGGTATCATTTTGTTTAAATCCCTTTGCTTTGCTCAGTTTTGGGAATGACACTGTATCATCCAAGTTTAAATTCACAGTCTTACCACATTGTGTGATCGGTATTGTCTCCTGAAGTCCTCTTTCAGATTCCAAAGCAAAATCTTTGTTTGTAGCACATTGATTTCCTGTTGATATTTCCAGCAATTTTGGCAGAAAGAGTTTGTAGTTGTTGTTTTTACCCCAGACATGTTGAAAAATAGATACCAAGGCTCCAGTCGCTCGAGTCCAACGGGTTGTTTAAAAGTAAAAAAACAAGTAAAAACATAAAAGCAAAATCCAGTTAAAAGAAAGTAAAAAGTAAAAAGTACTGTAAAAAAGTTAATCATAAAATCATTGGCTAAATGTAGAGATAACTAAAAAAGAAAAGTAAAGCAGGCATGAGCAAGCAGAGGTGCGACTGCACTCTTCAGAAGCAGGAAGCAGTGAAGTCAGATTCAGAGCCACTTCCAGTAAAACGACTTGAAACACCAGAGTGACGACTTGTAGCAGCATATATCAGAAGCTTTGGAGATTCTGTGCCTTTTTGAAGATACCAGGCAAGATCATTATTTATAGCTGAACTGGTCTGACATCTGATGGAAACAGTCTGTCCCTGATCCACAGCCGTAGCTTTAGGAGTCTGAGTCAGGGTAATATCTCCTGAAGAACCTGAAAAACAGCAGCAGAAGAAGAGTTATTCCTTTTCATTCATTTGTTCATATGATGGACTATTTGTCGATGACTGTCCTGGACACATCTATTGCACAGTCTGTCCCAAAACTCTGCTGTAACATTGTAGAGTTCACATAAAGCAGGATTTGTGTGGATCTAAAAAGCACTGGTCCCAAAATGAACTGAAGAGCACTCTAACATCACAGACAGAGCTAAATGAAGTAAAGTGGCCCCAGAAGAGAGCCTCACCCCGAACGAGGAGCCCCAGGGCGGCCAGCAGTAACATCAGGGACATCCTCATTGTGTTGTTGGTGTGGGAGTGGCTCTGAACGGCCTGGACACACACTGAGCAGCACTGGGCTCTTAACGGCTGGGAGCAGAGAGGCAGCACACATATGCAAACACACAGAGTCAGTCAGCTGCAGAGGCTTTCTACTAGCCCCACCTAAAACCTCCTCAAACCTGTCCAAGAATGTGTAAAGGACCAAAAATATATGTAGGACTTTAACAAAAGCTTAAAAAGGTGGTGCCTCAGAGTTAATCACCTGGACGTCATTTATGGACTAACCACAGAAAAGTGAGTTTAGACTTTAGGTTTAGGGACAAATAAATATATATTATAAATAAATATTCTTTCAAAAGTACAAATAAAGTAAAAAAAAATATCTAAAGGTTTGATAAAAAATAAATTATAAATAAAATTAAATCAAACTAAATTGCTAAACTAAATGCTTTTTGTGAATCATAAAATAAAAAAAATGTTGAGATGGAAATTGCAAATGTAAAAATTGAAAAGTCTGAAAATATGTTTTGGAGTAATTGTTGACGACAAACTGAGCTGGAAGCCTCATATGAAGTATCTCTGCAGGAAAATATCCAGGAGCATTGTTTTTTGAGCTAAATGCAGATCTGTGTTCAATCAGAAAACACTGTGTACAATGCTCTTGTGTTTCTTTATTTGAATGACTGTGTAGAAGTCTGGGCCAACACTTATAAGAGCACTCTAAAGACAATATGTACTCCACAAAAAAGAGCCATTAGGATCATAAATCATGCTGGATACTTGGACCACAATGAAATATTTTGTAAAGCACAGACTCTAACATTTATGGATCTTGTTAAATATAAAACAACTGAAATTATGTTTAAAGTAAATAACAATTCAAAGCCAAATAATGTTAAAGAAATGTTGAAGGATTGTGTTTCCAACCTCAGAAGTAAAGCTCCTTTACAACAGCCTTTGTACCAGACTTAAAGCATGTGTGGAACTGTTCATGAGGTGCTTCTGTGGAATGGACTCAAGGAGGACGTTAAACAATGCACTAATATGAGCCACTTTAAAAAATGTACAAGACAATATTAAGAGATAAATATAAAAGCTTGGACTAAACATGAATGTTTGTTTGCGTCTGACTTTTGTTGAATGTTTCCTTTTATTTTATAAAGAGATGAAGACATTTTGTTTTTGGTTCTTTTAGTAATTTTGTCCTAAATATTCTCCGTCTTGAGCACAAATGTGTTTGAGTAAATGAAGAATATTAAGTAAATAAAAGTTAGCTAATCTCTTTAAATGTTTTCAATAATTAATAAATAATAATTATTCTTTATTAAAAAATAATAATATAATAATATTCCTCATGTCTCCATTAAAAATACATTTTATTGTTTAGCCAAAGAAAAAACATAATAAAAATAGGTAATATTAATGTGGGTTTGGATCAAAATATTCATAAGTTTACAAAAATGATATTAAATGCTAGATCTAAAATAAATATTTGTACATTTTCTTGTCTTTCTAATGTAGTGTAAGTCTGTGCAGTGTGAGCTCAGTGAAGTGAGTCAGTTCAGTTTGTGTTCAGTCTGACTGAGGGAGGTTTTTGTACCAGTCTTTTTCACTGTGTGAACACAAACTGACTGTTGATCCAGTGAACACTCTGACAGTAATAAACAGCTGCATCTTCAGCCTGAACTCCACTGATGGTCAGAGTGAAGTCAGACCCAGATCCACTGCCTGAAAAACGACTGGAAACACCTGAGACTCGAGTTGATGCAAGATATATGAGAGCTTTAGGACTCTCTCCATCTCTCTGTTGGTACCAGTATAGTTGGTGGCCATAGGTAGAATCATAATACACACTCTGACTGGTGGAACACCTGATGGAGGCGGTGTCTCCCGGGGCAGCGCTCACTGCTCCAGGCTGAGTCACTGTGACCTGGCCTCTGGACTCTGACCACACAGAGACACAAACACAAAGCAGCTGATGGTTTAGTCTGGTTGGTCTCAGAGGGACGGATGTTGACAGAGGACAGCAGTGGGACTCTCTGGACTTTACCTGTGAAGCAGCAGCAGAGGACAGTCCACATGAGGACGCACACCAAAGTCATGTTGGTGATGAGGAGGGCTTCTGTGGCTTGTGTTGTGATGAAGGACAGCTGCCAGTCCTCCAGAGTCCACCTCTCAGGACTATAAACTGTCCCAGAGCACTGGGGCATGCTGCTGCTCATGCAAAGTGTCTCAGAATAAAACATTTACATCAGAAAAGGTTTCAGTAAATCCTCTTGAGACCTGCTCACAACTCACCAAACATGAACACAGAAAGCCCAGTGGAGGTTATTGGAAAGAGAAACTGTTGAATAAATGATGCATAAATAATTATTGTGGTTTCTGGTCTATACCAGAAAACAATAAAACGGTCTGTAAAATATATTTAGCAGCTTCAGAATGACAAGAATAATACAAGTTAATATAACAGCTCAAGTTATGATTTACAAAACGTATATAATACATTGATTATCAAAATCAAATAATAAAAATTAATATAAATGAATTAATGTTTAGTTGTACATAATAAGATAACATAATAAATATATACGGACTAATGTAGCTACATTCTTTTGCACCTAAAGGATTTTTTGGACTGAACTTGTATTTACATTTTTTTATGTTATTTGATGGTGACCTCTGCTGGTCCTAATGTGTCATGACAGTAGCTGGATTTAATGATATACTCACTGGTATTTATGGGAAACTAAACAACTTTATTTGGTTAATGTTATGTAAGACTGGTAAAAGCTTTGACATTTGGGTAGAAAGTGTATTAATTCTACAATATATGGTGTAAAAAGCTGTCCTCTTCAAGTTGAACGGTGACTACTGCAGTTGAATTTTCCTTTTGGAAGTTGTTTCTTCACACGACGTATGCCCGCGGCCACGACAATTATTCCATTTAATAATGAGCATAACAACCAGCTCTAACACACATCAATTAACTCTTTAGAATTTCATGAACCTTTGTCCAATCACAGTAGACTCAGGCTCCCTTCATTCGCTGAACGTCCAAACATCTTCAACTCCAAACCTAGGTTTACATGAAATGACCTTTTCTTTTCTAAATAAGTGTCAAATTAACTCAAAACTAGTTCAAACTAGTGTTGATTTATGTTATAATAATATTTGTATGTGAGCAACCGATGGCGCATGTTACAGTTAAAGAGAAGGTCAGTGTCAGAAGATGGAGCTGTTGGCAGTGGGACTGAGACCCATGGTTGTTGTGGTTACAGTTTATATTCAGAAACAGAAATACGACACGCACATCCAAAGCCAGTGGGTCTGTGTGCCTTAACCAGAAAAGCTCATGAGTAAAAAACTGAAGTAGGCCCTGAACAACAAATAAAACTCCCAGATTTGTTGTTGTTATTTTTATCACCACATGTGACGTTTCAGACTAGTGCCCTTCATCAGACAGTTTAGATTCAACCTCACAGCAACCAGGTCCATGGGTCGGATGAGTCTGCGTGTACTTCCTGTGCTCAGGTTTTTCGCCTGGTACTCGGTTTCCCCACCAACATCAAATGACTGGGTTACCTGGTGAACAGAAACAGCACCTGATGTCCTCGTCATTACTCTGGTTGAAGCAGTGGAGCAATGGGCACAGAGGCTATACAGAACAACGTGAACCATCCCCTGCATTGGGCTTTTGAACAACAGAGAGCAGCCAGTGGCAAGTTTAAATGATTTGAATTGAAAGCTCTCAGTCTTGTTGATATAATGCAGAAGTCTATATTTATTAGAAACATTGTCAACAAATGCAATCTTTTTTTCTTTTTTCTTACAGAGGAACTGCACAAGAGTAAAACGCCTCGACAAAATGCAGCTGAACCCAGGGCGGGTTAATTTACAGATCTTTACAGCAGCGCTCACTTGGTCTGAGCAGCTCCCAAAAACAAAAATAATTTAATAAAATACATTGTACAACTGCTACTGAGTCTCCAATTAAAAATACAAATTAAAATGTACATATCAGCTACATACGGTAAGTGCAATAAGACAATAAAAATAAATCTGTGACGCTACTGTCCTCTGTTCAGTCAAAAATCTAGTCGTGTTTTATTTGCACGAGACCTCATAGATTTCTGCTTATAATCATTTGTGCTATTATATTTATACATATTATTTTATTTAATTGTGTTTTATTTGTCACAACAGCAAGCTTTGTATTGTACCTGATGATATTTTTACACATAGTTTAGCACAGACGCATTATAAGAACAAGATAAAGCCTTGTTTAGCAAAATTCCGCCAAATGGACACTCGTGGTACTGCAACAAACATTTCTGATCACAGTGATATGAAATTGTGGGGTATAAGCTGATATTTTTTAGTACAGTGGGGCAGAAAACAACAGAAATCCCTTTAAATTACTTCCAGTTAAAAATAACGTCTTTTTTTTTTTGGAATCTTGTTCTAATAATACGTCCATGTCTCACACACAACTGTGCATTCACGTACGAGCAGGAAGGAAGTCAGAGAAGAAGAGTCTCGTCGTAGCTACTTCTACTTTTATTAAACCTCTTTCCATTTATTCCCTTCATTTTTAATCCTCTCCTCTCTTTCTTGTCCTCTTCCTCTCTTTCTCTCATTTCCCGATCTGTTTTTGATTCATTTATATTTTTTTAATGCCGATAATGGTTGTGCAAAGCCTGGTTCAGTTCCACAGTTTGAGGAAGCTGTCCCAGGAGCCTGTGCACACGCCCATGCCGTCAGCGGGAACGCCGGTGCAGCTGACCCTGTTGTCGTGGCCGGACAGGACGCCTGCGAAACGAGAAGGACAATACAATCAGTGGTGACTCTAATGAAGCTAAAAACCAGCTCTTTGTGAATATACTATGGAAAAAATATGCATGACGATCAATTTACGCTGGATTGCCAAGGATATGACATGTTTTGCAAAATTATGTTGATGTTGAGTGGCTTATAACTTTGAAACTCACTGTAAGTTTAAAGAAAACACCTTAAACTCACATAAAGATGGAAAAAAAGATAGCCACAAGGCTTAAATAACCTGTTAGACAGTTGTCTATTCTGAGCTGATTTGGAGTGAGTCAGGGAGTTTGGTCCATAGCCACAATGAAAATAACCCTGAAATTACTTTTATTAATAAAGAAACTTCAGTCCTCAGTGACCTCAGTGACGTCAGTGACCTCAGTGACCTCAGTGACCTCAGTGACCTCAGTGACCTCAGTGCTGCGTACAGCCACACACACCAGACAAAGTATTTTATGTAGTATTTTTTGGTGCATTGACTGTGTTGCTAAAAGCTTGGACAGAGACAAACCAAAGGATGCCACTGTAACTCAGCTGTAGAGACCGCCGAGACAGTAACGTTTGTGACCTTCTAAATATCCGGCGTTACTCACCGACTTTCTCTCCCTTGAGCGAGTCCCAGATGTGGCAGTTGAAGTCGTCGTACCCGGCGAAGATGAGGCGTCCTGAGTTGGACAGAGCCAGAGACGTGACTCCTGCGTTCAGGCGGAGTCCTGGTACCCGATGACCTCCTGGTCCGGCGCAGGTCGTACATCTTACAGCTGCAGTCGTCGGAGCCTGTGATCACCGCGTTTCCACTCGGGAAGAACTGTGTGCAGCAAGAGCAACCAGAGTTTAAAGGCTTCATATTCTATCAAACGTTTCTAATAGGTCTTGAAACCGCCTGAAAAAGTATTAAAATCTCTGGATGTATTGAAAATGTTTGATTATACCTTAGCTTTTCAAGATCTTGTCCAAATAATCTGAATCCGTGGATCCCAATATAATGAACACATTATTACTTTTCCATTCAGACATGCCGCTTGTGCAGACATTTTCTTTAACTCTCTTTGCTTTGTTCGTTTCTCGTCCCTGATTGGTTATTGATCATGTTTCTATCGTCTACCTGGATCTGAACTTTCAGTTTCACAGAGATCTACTTTTTTTTCTTTGGCTCCACAGACGAGCTAAATGTGCACATTTCTTTTTTGTGTAGATTTTAGCTCACTCTTTGTGTCCATTCCTGTCCTTTTTAATGCTGTAAATGTTTTTGAACTTACAAAAAATGTTGGACGAGTCAAATTTTGTGAACCAATCGAATATAGGGGGTATTCTGAAGTCAACACATACTGTAAACGCTTCACTTCATAAGAAATAGGATTAATCCCTGAAGAGTAGAGGGTGTTTATACACAGTCTAGACTCTGGGTGGTGTAGTGTGGCTCACAGCGATGGCGTTGATGTCGCTGGTGTGTCCGCTAAAGGTCTGCTTGCAGGTGCCTTCCCTCAGGTCCCAGAGCTTGGCCAGAGAGTCGCAGGCTCCGGAGATAAAGGTGTTCATGTCGGGGGACAGAGCCAGAGACATACAGTCCCCAATGTGGTTAGTGAAGACCATCTTCTGTTTCCCGGTCTCCAGGTCCCACAGGACGCTGCAGGAAACACACACGGGTCTGTTTAACCAGAAAGTAAAGTACTATTAAATCTAGAGGCGGATATAAAGACATGTCTCACCAGGTGGTGTCCCCAGAGGCTGTGAGGATCTCAGAGTCGCTGAGGAAACGGCAGCAGGACAGATAACCTGAGGGAAAGAGTTTGTTTTAATACACTGGATGCCTTTATTGGACAGAGAGAAGGTAATGGAAGCAAAAGACCTGAGCCGGGAATCGAAGGTCCCTCAGTGTATTTGGCTCTAAAGGTGAACCATTAAAGCACCCCCAGTTAAAAACAAACCCCAGCTCATTCCCCTCCCTTTACTGAACATGTGCAGAGTCTATTTTAGTCTATTTTGTTTTACCATGGTTTTTCCTGGTGAATATCTCTCTCTAATAATAAACCCTAGCTCTGGTTTACAGGCAACACTTAAACAAATAATCTCCAGAAGGTTCCACAGTTTTGATCGAGCGGAGGCACTTATTGGCAGGGAGGCAGAATTAGGCACAACACCTTTGCACTGCTGTTTAAGTCAGATTGATTAACATTTTTAATTGTTTTGTATCTGCATCTGACTTTTTATCCATTCAATAACCAGTATTTTGTCACCTGTGTGTGCGTCCAGCTCCCTCAGGGTCTTGGGGCTGGCTGCCTTGATGTTGTACACTGTGCAGATATTGTCCAGTCCACCACTGGCCACAAAGTTTCCAGACGGAGCGAAGGCCACGCTCATGACCCAGGCCGACTTTAGAGGGACTGCCACCAACTGAGGACAAGGAGAAAAAACAGTTACAACCCTCTACATGTGTTAAAAAGATGTTTGTACAAGGGTCATATATATTATCTGGATTTGATGAAGTAAAATAAATGTGAAGCATTAAAAACAAGAAGGAAAAGGGAAAATAAATAGGAAAAAATCCAAAATGTAAGTTTGTTGTATGTTACACTGACAGCCTCTTGTTATTTCTACAAGAAACATTTAACCCTTGTGCTGTTGAGGAGAGAAGAATTGGGTTTATTTAATAGAGTAATAGGTTTTTATAACTTAGAGTATGGATTAAAGTTTGTGAAATGTCATAAATAGAAGCTCAAGTCACAAAACGTAATCAAATTTTGCTGAGATGTTCACTCATTAGAAGCAATCAATGTTTAAATGAAAAGTGTAAATGAGGAATGTTATCTCTGCTTGTCCTTTGTGAGAGCGGCCATTTTGAAAAGACCACACTCCTAAAGCCGTGGAGTCAATTTAACACTCAACTTAAATTTAAAATTTGTGTTTGTCCTCACCTTGTTTCCAGTGTGGGTGTCCCAGACGAGCAGCTTTCCGTCCTGTGACGCACTGACCATTTGTCTGTGGGACACAACAGTCACACATTTATGTCCCTCTATTAACAAAAGCCCAATGGCTCAACACAAAGGTTTAGTGTCGTAGCCAAGACCATCGACAGACATGTCTGAAAACACAACAAGTCCAGTCTTAGACCAGGTCCAGACTCATGGAGGTCAGTGTTTGAAGGAGACAGAGTTAGTCCAGATTTAGACCAGGTCCAGACTCATGGAGGTCAGTGTTTGAAGGAGACAGAGTTAGTCCGGTCTAAGACCAGGTCCAGACTCATGTATTGGTGTTTAATTGCTCGTGTTGTAAGGTGTTGTTGGGTGCCCTGATGTGGAACTTTTATGTGTTTTGTAAAACTGTTGTTACTTCACTTCCAAAGACAATACACTGGCAGGATGTTGACTCTGGAACAGGGGGGTTTGCTGATTTAACTGTGGGACTGAAGTATGACTTTCTGAAATCTCACGCTCTATTGTAGCAGAGACACACACTGAGGGGAGGCATGGGTCCAGTCTAAACGCTCTATTGTAGCAGAGACACACACTGAGGGGAGGCATGGGTCCAGTCTAAACGCTCTATTGTAGCAGAGACACACACTGAGGGGAGGCATGGGTCCAGTCTAAACGCTCTATTGCAGTTTTTGGACTTCTGTGAAAGTCTGACCTGGAGTCGTCGTTCCAGTGCATGGCGTAGATTTTGGCCAGATGTCCTTTGAGGTCCTTTCTTTTTTTCAGCTGCACTCTTCCCACAGAGGCCACGCCCGACGCTGCTCCGGCCATGTCCCCATCGTTCACCGCTTTACGGGCCGCCTGGTGGACACACAGGGCATTACAGCTGTTTTTATCATTCATTTATTATTTTAAACTCCTTTTAACACTTCAGGCCAATGTTATTGTTTCGAGTGCTTTAATAATACCACAACACTTTAAAAGCAAGCAAATAAAAAAAGCTAACTTGTTAACAGTGATTAAGCAGAACTGAACAATACAGTATTTCTCCAGAAAAGTGCTGACTCACCTCGATTTTTGTACGAAGTCCATCGCACTCCTTTTTCAGTTTGTCGATTTCAGCTTTTTCAGCTGCCATGGCGACTGTTGCTGGGGCGTATTACGACGAAAACAAGAGATCTCACTCTGGTGGAAAATAAAATAAAGAGAAAAATGGTGAAAATTAGTTTGTAATTCTTTACCACAATTCTGATTATACAACTGTAATAATGTCCAGACTATGTTTTAAATCTGATAAGTCTGAGTCTCAATTACACCAGTGCCAAACCTTCAGGGGCATCAAAGTATTGCCAAATATTTTCAAATTAAAGAATAAAATTTGTTTATTTACTACTGTTTTATACAGTTTAAATGAGGCTCAGGGAAGACAGTGCTGCTCTGGGTTTGGGAAGATTATTTTTTGTTTGTTGTTTCTGATAAGTAATTTCTGGGCACATGCTTGGAGGCCAAAAATCTGGGTGTCAATAAATACATCACATTATAGGCTACTATTTTAATTCAATTTCATCTCTCCAGTCTAGTTTCACAAAAGCCAAGGGCTTCACAAAGACAACCTATAATTAATATGGTTTAGAGACAGTCCTAAAATGCTGGAGAATGTAGAAGTGTTACTGAGCTGAATATTTTGGCAAAAAAATGAACTTCAATCAATTGCAATATGTAAGGCTCTATATTAGCCTTATGTTCCCGATCCTAACCCAACATCTTAGAAATGTGGGAACATAGACCCCATTAAGTTTCTGATTTAATTCTGATTTAAATTTGTGATTGTGCAGTTGTTTAAATGCCATGTGTCATGCCATGGGTGGGAATCAAACCAACAACCTTTCCAAGTAGTCACACTTGTGAGGCTCACTCTTTTCATTCATTGGAGGCTGTACACCAAAAAGGCAACTTTTAACCAGATTTGAACTTACAAAACCTAATTGTGTAGTTACCAAAGATTTATTTTGACCTTTGAGACACATTTTTAAAGAACAGGTTTAGTTTACTTTTATTTAAGTAACTTTATTTTTATAATATTGTTTACACCATAATAAAATGTTTGTTTCTACGTTTGCTTGTACATTGTTTATTTCTTTTGTCTTTACTTTGAAGTTGTCCAAAATAAACTAAATAAAGAAAAACTAAAAGAGGAGAAGAGTCTTTAGTCTCGCTCTCTGCTCAGGTCTAAATCCCGGCAGGAGAGGGGGGGCTTTACGGGTCAAATCTCCTGTCATCCGATTACAGACTGCTCTTCAGCCGCACAGGCCTCACCTCTGACCACCACCGTCACCAACATTTGGGTTCTTTATGTCGTTTTTTTAATGCTCAATTAGAAACATATAAAGAATTCAATCCAACTTTACGCCAACATTAAGAGGCATATAATACATTACATACAAAACATATATTATAAATACTTTTTAGAAAGTGCTTGCACATTTTACATAGTATTTTTTCCAGGACTGTTTTAAAAAGGATTTTCAGGATTACAATTAAATAAAATCTACTAAAACACATTTGTAAGAGAAGCCTAATTTTAATGTATTGCATACGTTTTTTTTTTCCATTTTAAAATTTTGCATTAAGGGCGGCCATATTGAATCCTAAGCATCTAACGTTTTGATTTGACGCTCATTTTTCATCATATTTCATATCTTTACTTAATCATTTGTGTATTTGTTTTGTGTAAATTGTGTTTTTAATTGAGGTTTTTGGTGACCTTGTTGTTTGAATCGACAAACTACAAACTGAATTTTGGGTTGATTGTTTTCTGGAATATCCTTCCTTTCTTTGATTGTGTTCATGTGTTTGTTTATAACTGAGCTACTGTAAGAATTCCCATGTGGATTAATAAAGTCTTTTTTTTTTACATAAATAAACTGGAAAGCCATTTTGGAGAACTTCAACCCAGTAACCGTGTGTGCGTTAATATAAAACGTTAAAAAAGAGTTACTTATTGTGCATAATTTAAGAATTTTGTTAGCCATTTTTTTCCTACCATTTTTACCTTTTCCAGTGTTTTTTTTTTTTTTATATACATTTGTGGTCTTTAACTCAGTTAAAAGCACAAATATGTATTGAAGAAGTAAAAGTAATTCTCTAGATCATGCATCATTTTTACAAGATTTTGTATTATATTTTTGCACTAGGCCTATTTTGAAACTGTCCATTTCCACTGCAACACTGTGCTCTTCCTTTTTCTTTTACATTCTAACGCTAACCCCTACTTTTGATTAAACCTGGTTTGTTTGAATACACACGCAAAAGTCACATTTGTAATCCAGTTAATCCAGTCTCAAAGTTGATCAATGTCTGAAGAAAACAGTTGAAACAATAAAATGCTTCAGAATTCCATACATTACATTTCTTTTTTTTTAAAAAACAACTTTTTTTTTTTAATTTCAATTTATTTTTGCAGGATGGACAAAAGTTTGTGGAGCTTTAATACATTTGGTGCGTTTTGAGAAGCTATTATGCTTGTGTTTTCTAAAAAGAATGCAGCAGTTTGCTTTTGTTGCATTGTTGAGGCAGCTCCAGTTTTTTGACCTTCAGAGCCAGAGCAAACATGACCAACGTGAGCCAGTTAGCGCTAATCCTAATACCAACCAATGGACTCATCTCGTTAGACAGCACCTTCTCTAACCTTCTTCCACCATTTCTGACACTTTCTTGTCTTGTTTCTTGTCCATTTAACTTAGAAATTGCTAATGGACGGATGCTAATGGTGGATTGCACAAAGGTGAAAGGCAAAAGCTTGGCAAGAGTTGGACTTAGTGGAGTTTAATAAAATAAAGTTAGCTTAACTTGAGAACTCCGGCTTGAAGCTTGAGCTGATTTATCACTTTTCTGGTCGGCTGGAGTTTTATAAGACAAGCAGATACTTAGCAGCAACATTCACCAAACAATGTGCTTTATGAAGACATCCAAAAGCAAGAATCTACATCAACAGCACTAAAGACTCTAAGAAGACAGTTCAGTTTACTTAATGGCACTAATCTTTGTGGAGACAATGCAAAAACATCTAATAAAAAACTGACCACTATCCAAGCACCTATCTTGTACAAACCAAGCCAAAACAGCAGCTCTATCTGTCCAGGAGCCAAAGGTTTACTGTTTTCTCGTGTGATGGAGCACGCCAAGGCTCGAGACGACAATCCTCTTTGGCCGAGCTTCTCTACAATCCTAAGATCACCTTCAAAAGGGTTTAAACAATCACTACGTTTGATGCACGGCTGTAAAAGCGACAGAGAATCACAAGAAGAAGAAAAGGGACCCCAAACCAAATGCAACCTGCAAAACTAGTCTCTGTTCAATCGCTTCTCAGTCGAATTATCTTGTTTTATTGACTTATTTTTTAATATAAACCTAGATGAAGGCATAAAGAGCAATAATTATGTGGTAGAATATGTTTTAAATGGACTTGGCTGTTTTTGCGAAAATCCGCATTTACTTTGGCTCCAGTTTAATCCTTGTTCATTAACTCCTTTTTGTGTTTCCATACCAGAAAAACTCTGAAGTCTTTCCACTAAAGGCATTACATTAACCATCATTTAAGTAGCTGAGGGAAAAGTCCATTTAAAAAAATTGTCTTTGAATTAGAAAGACATTTTGACAAGTTTTGAGTGTTGAGCCAAATGCAAAACAATGTCTTTTAAAATCCTAAAGTTTTGCAAAGTTAAAAGAATAAAATGCACTTAAAGAGACAAGGAATAATGTAAGATGTGTTACTAACCTCTGCACAAAGCGTCCCTTGTTGTGTTGCGTCCGTGCAACTCTTCCCAATGCTTTCGTCTCGGGCTCCAAACTCCCAGAATGCACTGCGTGGCACTGTCTCTACTGTCTCCTGTCTCAGCGTCCGGCCGTCGAGGAGGACAGATGAGGATTGTAGCGGATGAAGGAGATAAGGGATGAAGGGATAAAGCTCAGAGATGGAAATAGAGAGGCACCAGGAGAGCGACCGAGCGGGCAGGAAGTTAAACCGATTGGTCCAGAGAAAATCAGGTTATGAGGTCAGAAGACACACGAGCAGGTGAGACGTGGACAGAGAGAGCGGAGGTTAAAAATGATGACTCCAGAGAAAGTGACAGGTTAGCATTGGCCCTGATCAGTAGAGTTAGGGTTAGACAGTAACAGAACTGCAGAGATGTTTTCAACTTTCAATAAACACAACATAATCTTTCATTTTTTCCATCAGCAGTTTTAGAGGCACATCCTAAACTTAATGATCTATGGGTTGACAATATTTCCAAATCTTCTCAAACCCCCACTAGTTGAAACAAAATATTTGTTCTTCTTTAAAAACATATAGTTCCATTGTTTTATGTCAACACTGAACACAAAATAAGAATTACACTGGTACGTTTGATGAAAAATCACGAAAGTCACAAGAAATGACACCAAAGAGACATGACCTTTGTAGAACATAACTGGCAGCACACTTTCCCAATGAAGCAGTGAAGCCTGAAGATGGTTCTTAAGGGAAAAACATTGCATGGAAAATGAATTCAGTGACAAAAGTCTATTGATATGTGTTTTGAGGTTTACTGCAGTGCTTGGTGTTTGTAAAAAATGTGCAACCTAAGGACATGGTCTGCTCAAAACTGGGACATTTTAGTGTTTTTACAGATATTTGTTGGGACAGAGGATCATCCTACTCCATGGTGAAAACATTTATTTGGTGTGGCCACCGGGGAACTTATTAAGAAATCGATTGCAAAAATTAAAGACACTTGTAACCCAACACTTGCAGCCCAGAAAAAATATCCCCAAGTAATTTTTAGAGTCTTTGAATATCTATGGTTTGTTTAATTCGTCTGTATGTGGCGCAGTGGCTCAGTGGTAGAGCGGTCATCCTTCAACCGGAAGGTAGGTGGTTCGATTCCCGCTCTCCCCACAGTTCATACTGTTGTTGTGTCCTTGGGCAAGACACTTAACCCTCCTTGCCTACAGTGGTGTTCCAGCTGTGACACTGGTGAATGGAACCTTAATGTAAGTCGCTTTGGATAAAGCGTCTGCTAAATGAATAAATGTAAATATATATGTTTTCCCTGTTTACTGGTGGGTTTTCTCCCAGTACTCTGTTTTTTTCCTATCAACATAAAAAACATGTTGTAGTTACATTAACTAAACAAGAAAACTATACATTTGTGAAAGAATGAGGAACAAATCGACTCTAAAGCAAAGCATTTTAATAAAAAAAACACATTGTCAAATTTGTCTTATTTTTCCACTTTTACTCTTGATGGGATTGGATTAAATTAGTCGACACAAGATTAAACCATATTCTGTTGTAAAGGGAGCAGTGAAAAATGTTTTTTTGTAATTAGTTTAATTTAAATGTGAGGTATATTGATGTTGAAAGAGGTAGTCAAATAATAAATCTTGAATTCACCCTACACCCTTTCGGTCTTATAAAAGTGTATTGTTTAATGTTTTTTGGGAACACCAAAATAAACTGAAACAAAAAATAAAAAAGGTATACAGAGATGCTGAGAAGAAATGGTCCATATTCTGGCAGACACCGTCCTCAGTCTGTGGCTTGTTTAAATGAAGAACAGAATAAATAGTCACGTAAATCCCTTCGATGGACCTCACACTGACAGTGAGAGGAGGGACACACAGAGCACTGCTCCTGTCTGCTTCTCCAAACTGTGCTGACAATTACCTGTAGGTCTGTGGGAGCTCGTCAGGGGTGAAGTGGTTTGTCGGAGCTAATGTGCTGAGCCCAGGTAATTAGGCTCAAATGGGATATCCGGGGACGGCCCAATCTCTTTAGGGAATTAGAGCAGGTCAGGCTGAACATGCGTCACATCTGATAGAGACGGCCCGCCACCAAAGTGGATCAGGAGTCTGCGCTCTGGCCTCTGGGCTTTTCAGACGCTCAATAAAAGAAAAGGTTTCACATGATGACCTTAGCCCCACCCCTCAAGCCTGGCATCTGATAGGAGGAACGTTTTTTATTTATTACTATCTACTGTCTAAGTCTACTAAGTCCTGGTTTAGTTTGGTATAGTTTTGGTTTAGTCCAGATTTGATCCTGTATTAAGTCCTTCGTTTAAACCTGGCAGAGTTCTGTTAATTATTATTTGGACTATTATTTTAGTCCTTTGTTTTCTCTTTTTTTTTACTTAATTTATTTTTTGTTTTGTCACAGATTTGTCCTGGGGTTTCTCCACCTTTAGTGCTTTGTTCATTTTTTAGGTTTATTCCCAGCTTGGTTCTAGTTTTATTAATTGTTTGGGCCTTTTTGCTTTTATTTGAGGAGAGAGAGAGGGGCACATGAGCTGAGCCGGAATCAAACCCGGGTCGCCCGAGTATGTGGGATGCACTCTACGAGCACCTTTATGAAACAGGAACTTCAGTGTGTGAATAAAGTTTGAGTTTCCAGGAACCTTTAGTCTCAGTGAAAGGCCGAGGACACAGCAGAGATCCATTTATCTCCATTAACAGGATCTGAAGACCAGCTGGTCCCGTTAGACCTCATCAGGACTGGATCCAGCACTGCACCATCTGAACTCTTAATCCCGCACTGTCACTGACTGGTTCACTTTTACTTGTTTCATCAATCCCTTCATCAGTGCCTCTAGTGCACTGAAAATGAACTACAGTAAACTCTGTGTGAAGCGTTTTGTCCCTGTCTCTGACCCACTCTCCCCCAACAGCAGCAGAAGGACCTCTCCTGCTTGTATTTTATAAAAAAGTAAAACCTGACCTGACCACAAAATACTAAAACATAAAACAACACTGCAGCCACCTAGGAGACACTTGGTTGGTTTAACACATTTTACACATATTAATGACAGAACAATTGAAAAAAACTGTCTCCAGCCTGAGTTCATCCACCTGCTGCCTCGATGTTTTACCCACTAGATTTCTAAAATCAGTACTAAGCAGTTTGTTACCACAACTCACTGATATAGTCAATAATTCCTTACAGTCTGGAACATTTCCAAGGGCCTTAAAAACTGCTGTCATTAAGCCTCTCCTAAAGAAGAGCAGTCTTAAATGGTTTCAGTCCTATCTTGAAGACAGGAAGTACTTTGTTTCGGTTGGTAACTGTGTGTCAGACCAAATGGCCCTGACATGTGGGGTTCCACAGGGGTCTATCTTGGGACCTCTATTATTCAATCTCTACATGCTTCCTTTAGGCCAGTTAATACGCAGCTGTGGCGTATCCTACCATAATTATGCAGATGACACTCAGATTTACATTTCACTCACAGCAGGTGAAAATGGACCAATCCATTCACTGTGTCACTGCATCGAACAGATTGACATGTGGATGCAAAATTATTTCCTCCAACTGAACAGAAACAAGACTGAACTAATCATCTTTGGGCCACAGAAACAAAGAGAAAGTGTCAGCAGTCACTTCGAGTCTCTTTCTCTAAAATCTAAAACCAGGTTAGAAATCTAGGGCTCATCATGGACTCAGACTTGAATTTCCACAGTCACATTAAGTCAAGTACATCATCTGCATTTTATCACCTTAAAAACATTTCCAGAGTCAAAGGGATGATGTCTCAACCAGACACTTAGAAACTTATCCATGCTTTATCTCCAGCAGGTTAGATTACTGTAACGGCCTGCTCACTGGTCTCTCAAAACGAGGTTAAGACAGCTGCAGCTTATTCAGAGCAGCGGCTGCTCGGGTTCTAACCAAAACCAGGAAGTACAACCACATCACGCCAGTTTTAAAATCTCTGCACTGGCTTCCTGTTACTCAGAGAATAGACTTTAAAACAGCACTGCTGGTTTACAAGTCTCTTAATGGTTTAGCACCAGAATATATCTCTGACATGCTAGTTACTTATAATCCTCCTCGGACTCTGAGAACATCTGGGACAGGCCTTCTGCTCGTGCCCAGAGTTAGAACTAAACAGGGTGAAGCAGCGTTTAAGTTTCATGCAGCAAAAATCTGGAACAGCCTCCAAGATGAAGTAAAACAATCTCAATTTTAACAATGTTCAAGGGGAGGATAAAAAGCTCCGCTACATTACAACTTAAAGTGTTTTTTAATCTGCACTCTTCATTTAAAATGTTTTTTAATTTTTTTATGTTTCTTAATCTAAATCTTGTAAATTGTCTTTTATTCTTGTAAAGCACTTTGAGTTATCCAGTGTATGAATTGTGCTATATAAATAAAATTGCCTTGCCTAGCCTAAAACATTAAACCATCTGTAGTTCAGAGCTGCCCGTAGACGTTTAGCTCTGACTTCAGCATCAGAACGACAAAAAGACAATATTTACCTTGTTTCATGTTGCATCCCTTTCTTCTGTTTGTTATTCTTTTTCTGCTGTTTTTTCTGTAAAAAGACGTTTCTAAATATAAATATACACTTTCTTTGTTTAATCTGTAGCCATTACACCCTTTTTGAGTTTATTGTCAACCAATGAGAGCACTTCTTTTTCCAGAAGCCAGCTGTGATTGAACAAATGGTGCATTCATGTGGTTCTTGGGAATTTGGAGAATCCAAGTTAGGAAGTTGTTTTTCCAACTTTGATGACTTAACGTGATTTTAAAGCATGAAGAAAAGGTTAAAGGCATCTGGACTATGTTTCTTTAACCTTTTCTTCAAGATGACCTGGATGATTGAGAACAGCTTCACAGACTTACTAAAGCATAAGACACAAATGTGCTAATGGTATTTTTTATTATATTTAATCAATCACTGAATTCAATAAACTTTATTAATAAGTTGATTCAGATTTCTCTTCCAACGACAGACTGATTGTAGAGTGTTATGACAGCCGTGAAGAAGGAGTTTTTGTGTCGTTCTGTCCTGCAGCTCACTGATCACTCCTTCCTCGTAGATGCAGCAGATATTCTCTTATGTAAATGATCCTCATTGTAGCATCCATTAAAAAATCCAGCAAAGACAACAAAAATAATCATTAAAGCTCTTAACATTTTCTACCTTCATTTGATGTTTTTTAACGGTTTATTAAATAAGTTTATAAAGCCAAAGAAACAATTATTATTATTAGGCTATTAAGAGCGGTTTAAGAAAAGTTGTTAAAAAAATAAGTTTGTTAACATAACGTAGGCTACATCTTGGATAAACGTTTTCCCAGTGCCGGAGGAACACTGAACGCACCACACAAGACGTTGCCTAGCAACATGGTTTCTAAGTTAAACGTTAGCTCAGTGCAATAGCTTCCTGCTAACGTGTCAAAAGCAACAGTTGTTTTAGAGAAAGTTTTTTTTAGATGTGAATAGTTTGGATATTTCCTCCAGCTCTGTCTGCTTCGTCAGGTTCGCATCGGCAACAAGGATTTAAGCGTTAATAAGCGACACAATGGGGAAGAAAGGTAAAAAAGACAGCGCGACTCCATCCAGAGAAATGGTGAGTGTCCCTAAACTTGAAACGTTTGTTAGAAATGCTTCATCATGGAAATGCCTAATTTAGCATATTTTTTTTATATATTTCATCCAGGTAATGCCTTTAATATTTGTTTTATTTCCTTGTGTTGAACAGTTTGAGCCACTGCCTGTTGAGGGCAAAACCCCAGGAACAGTGGTCCTGCTGCTGAGCTCCCCTGAAGAGGACATCCTGATTAAAGCATGTGAGGCTGTGCATGCATTTGCCGACAGAGGTACAATTTAGTTTACACGGTTTATTTTTTACATTAGTGTTGAAGGTTTGTATAACTGCATGACTGTTGTCAGGAGATGAGAACAAGGCCGTCCTGCTGGGACTTGGGGCCTTGGAGCCTCTGTGTCAGCTCATCAGTCACAACAATAAGCTGGTGAGACGCAACGCCTTCATGGCCCTGGGCATCATGTCCACCCATGGTGTGTAATAAACATATGTCTATAATCTTCTACAGACCACAAGCAGTATTCTCTAGTTCCTCTCTGAAGTGCTTAACCTTTGTTTTCATTTGAAGGTGAAGTCAAAAATGCTATGAAGAAATTAGATGTCATACCGTCAATTATTGACAAGCTCTCGCCTAATGGTGAGTTAGACTAAATTCAACCTAAAATAAAAGGTAGCCTCTAGTTTATACATTGAATAAACCTTTGTTTCCAGAGGATACAGTTGTCCATGAGTTTGGGACTCTGTGTTTGGCTTCTTTGTCGGAGGATTTTGTCAGCAAAGCTCAGATCTTTGACAAAAATGGCCTGCCTCCTCTGATTCGGCTTCTCTCCAGCCCTGACCCAGATGTTACAAAAAACTCACTGGAGATCATTTTCAATCAAGTTCAGGTGACTCCATCAAAACAGACACATTTGTCATAGGTTCAAAGCCGTTTTAAACTGAACATTAAACATCTGAATGCATGTTCTTATGCATAAAGGATTACCAAAGTCGCTCAGCCTTGCACGAGCTGGGAGGGATACCTCCGCTGTTGGGACACTTAAAGTCACAGTTTCCTGTAATTCAACATTTGGCTTTGAAGACACTGCAGAATATAACCTTAGACAAAGATACTGCAACACTTTTAGACGAGCAAGGATTTGAAAAGCTCATAGAACTTCTCAAAAACAAGGTATGTAATTATACATGTTTCTGTGCCAGGTACGTCCCAGACTAATGTGTACATGTTTTCTTCTCTTTACAGGAGTTACAAGACCTTCATGCAGGTGCCTTGCAGGTTGTTGCTAACTGTTTAAATGACAGTGAGTGTTTCCGGCTTATTCACAAAGGAGGAGGCCTGACGCAGCTGATGGAGTTCATCCTCAGTCCAACGATGCCAGAAATCCAAGCTAATGCTCTAAAATGCATCGCAAGAGTGGCTCAAAGCTGTAAGCAGAAAAACTGACAGTTCTTATTAAAAACCTGACTATTATGCAGCTGTAGATGCTTTAATGTGTGCATTTTCATGGACGCACCCCACTGTAGCAGAGAATCGTAACATGCTTCATGAGCAGAATGTGGAGAAGGTTCTGGTAGAGCTCCTCTCTGCGGACGATGACAGAGTGAGAACAGCTGCCAGTCAGGCTGTGTCCGCCATGAGCTCCAACTTAGCCAGTAAAGAAGTTTTCAGAGAGCTTGGTACCGATTACTCACAAATATGTTAACTGACTCACCTCCTTGAGGTCAAAGTATAACGTCTGTTTGTTTCAGAGGGTCTCCCTGCTTTGGTGAAGTTACTAAGCAGTGACAATTTGACTGTAACAAAGGAAGCAACAAGGGCACTTTTTGACCTGACGACCAACAACCTGCTCAATGTGTTGTAAGTAATATGTTATTAAAAGGGTTGTGGAGCCTGTCAATCTTTTAGCTTACGCACCATAAACCCACAGATACTCTTCTGATGCTACATATTTACAGAAAGTAACGTGCATGTATTTGTACTGTGGCTACTCTGCAGATACAATTTAAATTCAATTTGCTGGCTTTTTGAACTTTTAGTTTTAAGAGTTCTAAAGCAATGTACCTTTAATTTTCTAATTTCAACCCATTTAAAATATCTCCTTTTGCTCTTTTTTTATTCCACTCTTCTTCACTCTTTAATTCTTCTGCTCACATTACCTCTCACTCTAACTCAACATGTCACACTTCTTTAGCTTTCTGGACTGGCCCTTATATGAATCTTGAGGCTTTACTTTAAATGTGTGCTTGATTAGAGCTGATCTTTAGCTCATGAAGACATTCCAGGTCTCATTTATCTTGCAGTATCCCACTTATATCTGCTGTATTGTATCTACAAGGGCAGTGTTTGAGGCAGGAGGCCATGAACGACTCATCCAGCTGCTCAAAGCAAGCTGTCCCAGGACTGTGGCCAGTGCTGCTGCAACTCTGAGCAACATGGCGGGACAGGAACACATCCGCTACAGCCTTCTGTCCCGCGGAGCCATGCAGGCACTGGTGGAGCCTTTGAAGTCTACAGACACACAAGTCCTGGAAAACGCAGCTCTGTGTGTGGCAGTACTGGCTTGTGACACAGCGTCTAGGGCAGAGGTTTGTTTGTGAAAACTGTTGGAACCTTGTTGGAAACCTTTTAAAAGTTTTTTTTTTTAGTAACACCTTTCTTTTCAAGCTTAAATCTGCTGGAGGCCTTCCCCCACTTGTCAATTTACTGGACTGTTACAACCAGGAAGTTCAGAAAATGGCTTGCTTAGCTGTGAAGGCGTGTGCCGATGATGAGCAGTCTGCTGCAGAGATGTGTGTATTGGGGTAAGACACTGAGTTGTATTTATTAGAAAGTGTGTAATAAGTACAAAACTCAAACTAGATGTCAGTATGTTTGTGTGTGTTATTAGATATTTATGCTTAGGACTTTCTGTGTCAATGTGCTTTGTTACCAGAGCCATGGAAAAGCTTAAAAAAATCAACCAGTCTCAAAATCAGAAGAACAAGTTTAGTGAGTTGGCAATGTCCAGCCTGCTCAGCTTTAACCTTCCTGTTAAATACAGCCTGACGGGTTTTCTGTCCTCCACTGACCACGTTAGGGATGGTTTTTATGACGCTGGGAAGGTGTGTTTTTTTTTCTCATTAAGGAATAAAAGCTTCACCAGAAACATTTAAAGGCTCTTTCTCTGTAATGTTTAGGCTGTGGAAGGTCGGAGAGTCCTGTCTCTAGAAGAGCACTACAGTCAGCCTCAACCAGCACCGGGCCATTCTTGTAATAAACACAGCAAAGCAAGCAGCCGAGTAAGACTTACTTGTTTTGTAAAATATATTAACATTCAAAGCATCTAAACAAGTGATCAAATTCAATATTACAGTAATTGGATGAACTGACTAAACAAAGAGGGGCCCCTTTAGTGTCCCCCAGTCTCTTAGAGCACTTTCACACCTGCTCATTTTGGGCCAGACCTTTGGACTTTCCTGTTTGGTTCGAACCAAATCTTCAGGTGTGAAAGCTTCAGGACGTGGTCTGGAACAAACTGAACCAAGGTCTGGTTCATTTGTGAAAGAGAGTTTGCAAAAAATTGGAACTTTTGGCCCAAAAGCAGGAAGTAAGCGGTATGAAAGTAAACAGGGAAAACGGATATTGGATGGGTTTAAAAACACATAAAAAGCATAGATTATGTTGTTTTATGTTTAATCTATATTTATCGTTTTTCTACGACAGAAGCCTCCTGTGAAGCCGACTGTTTCCTAAAGAGTATTATCGTGATTGAAATCATGTCTAAAACAGTGCTTCTGAAGTTTTCTGTTGACCCTACTCCAGTCTGATTATTGTATTTCTCCAGTTCAACTGTAAAATAAGCCTCTGCAGAGACACACTCAGTAAAAGCAGTCTACAAGAAAACTGTGAAAGTCCACTTTAAAAAAACTCCACTTTAAAATACTGTGTAAGAATTTGTGAGTTGTTGGTGCGGACTTTCAGGAAAAAGAATGTCCTTAGTTCTAGAAGGCTTGAGCATGCGCACATTGCAAATAAAACACCCGTTATGTGCAGTTTGTTGTTCGATAAAAAGACACACTTCTTCACATTTCCCTCGTGGTCCTAGAGAGATGCTTGGTTCCACAGAAGAGAAGCTGCATCTTTTATCAGGAGCAGACATCAGCGTGAAGGGTGACCGCGAGCCTCCAAGGTCAGAGTCTGTGTCTCAATGAATTACACTGCACTATAAAACATTTAATCCAAATAAACTCTTTTAACAGGAAGAAAAAGGAGGAGGACAAACAGAAAGACAAGGATCGTGCAGTCTCTCACGCGACCACAGGGAAACAGTGTAAGCGGAAGAATGACCCCTCACTGCAGGCTTTAGTTCAAGAGGTCAGACAGAGGATCCTCCCGCTGGAAGACGAGCGGAAGCAATACGCTGCTTTGGCCAGGTGAATGATTTAATGTGAGGGTGTCCATAATCTTTCCAAAGAGAGACACATTTAATAAGAGACTGCTTTTATACAGGTACAGGTATTTTGTACAGGTTGTAGTTGGATTTAAACAGGTTTTAGTTTAGTTTTGAACCTGTTTGTATGAAGCTGCTGCTGTTGGGGCCATAAACATTATGTTATGTTGTTTCTCAGAAGCCACATAATATCTCAGAGGGCCACATAATATCTCACCTTGTGCCATGATTGGCCCCTGGACCTTACTTTTTGACTTTGGTCTGATTTAATGAAACATCTCTTTTTTTTAATGAAACAGCACATTTTTCCATTTTTTATTAATCATGGCACCCCACAAAGAAAACAAAAACCTCCAGATGCAATTTTTATTGTAGATGTACAGTATAAAGTGAGACTGACGGTTAATATTTCTAATGTTTATCTCATGGTGTGTGTTGTGTCAGGGTGGTCAGCCAAGCCATGGGTGGAGCAGTAGAAATGGAAAAGATGCACACATTTGAATGGACCCTTCACATCAGTGAGCTCAAAGTTCAACTTCAGTCTAACGTTGTTCCCATTGGGATGATAAACAGAGGGATCTACTGCCACAGGGCGCTTCTCTTCAAGGTGCCACTCCTACAGCTGTGCACTCAATATAAACCCACACTTTAATGCAAACAGTCTGCCCTGTTGTGTTTCAGTGTCTGGCCGACAGCATCGGACTGAGCTGTACCCTTGTCAGAGGAATACAGCCGAGCTTGGAATGAGGTGCTGGTCTTTAACAAGAGCCTGGCCGGGCCTCCGTGTCGCTATGTTGTGGACCTTATGCACAATCCTGGAAACCTCCTGAGAGTCCACACTCCTGCCGCAGAGCAATACCAAACCATATGACCAAGAAAACATTCTGAAAGCTGTATTTGTAACATGACAGGGACTAATTAAACTAATCCAGTTAATCACGTTGTTTAATCCTCACCTCTTCTCTAAACTCTAAAGTAGATTGATAAAGAAAGAAAAAGAAGGCAAAAATAAATAAAGGTTTCAATTAGACTTAAATATTGGGTTTCTGCCTTTAAAGCCTGTGAACAGCTACGGTAGCTCTGCAGGGACATGCTGTTGTCTCTGAACAAACCCACTGGAAACAGGTCCGATGTTAATTTGACTCGAGCAGTGGGCAGTTTTTCTTGTGGTGTCTCCAGCCTCGTCCTCATTAGTGTCATTTGCACTAATCCTCGTTCACAAAGAAGCGTTTTTTAGAGCTCTATTAATGCAACTGCGACATCACTACGTCACATCAGAGACACGTCGTGATGAGATTTTAACATGATATGATTAAACTTCAGGGTTCAGACCTGGTTTTAGTGAAGGTTTTGTCCTGAGCTGTTGTTTTGTCATTGTTTTGTCCTAATTATTTCTATTTTTAAACCTGGTTAAGTTTTCCTTTAGACCTTGTTCAGTCCTGGTTTTAGACATGGTTTAGTCCTATTTTAGTATTTGCTCTAGTTCTTGTTTTGTCCTGTTTTTACTCAGGGGTTTACTTAAGTCCTTGTTCGGACCTCGTGGTTTGGTTCTAACACAGTCTTCAATTTAGTCCAGGCCTAGTCTTGGTTTAGTTCTAGTTTAATTCTAGGTTGGCATTAAGTATAGTCCTGATTTGTTTGTTCTGGTTTAGAACTAAATTAGCCCTGGTTTAGTCCTGCGTTTAGTCCAGGTTTAGTCCTGGTTTCCTGTTTAGTTAATGGTTTAATACTAAACTTGCTCATGGTTTTGTTTGAGTTTGGTTTTGGGTTTAGTCCTGGTTTAGTTCTTGGTTTACACTTTAGTCCTTTTTGTAATTTATTCTTTGTTATGTTCCTCAAAATTCAAAAGTCTTCCTTCAACTCTACACTTTAATATCCGTTATATATATCAGAGGCCTCGCTGTAATCATCTAACGAAGTGGGACAGAGTAAAAGCACTTCCTGAAGCTCTCTGTGATAATGAGCTCAGAGCAACTCAGCCGTCCTCCTGCAACACTAGTGAAGGAGTTACTGAAGTGACCTGTGTTCACTCTGAGGCTGTAGTGTGTCCTAATTCTCCTGAAATGTTCTCAAGAGCAGCAGTTCCACTGAAGACTGAGGCCTAATGTTGACAGTTCTAGTGCCATCTGCTGGAGACAATACTGTACTGTGGGTTATAAGCACAGAAGCACAATGCACACGGATGTTATACAAAACATTTATTGGTGGAATAATTTTACATTTAATACAAATCACTCTTTATTCATAAAAAAATAGTCATTCATACAAAGGCACTGTATGAATAAATGATACACAAAGCTAAAAGAAATACTTTCAAAAGTCCATAAGCTTTACCTGAGAGTTAACACTTCTACAAACCCACATCAGTATTATTGACACTTCTGTGTTTATGTTAAGATTTATACAGTTTTTACTTTAAAATGTGTCATTTAAAGCCCCACTGTTGCCTTTAAGACTCAGAGTCGCAGCAGATTATAGGTGATTAATGCAGTGTTTAATTTGTAAAGCTGGAGGTCAAGGAACCTACTTTGGGGTGTGTTCCCAGCAACAACAAGCAGCAAGAAGAAAAAAAATTATATTTACGATATTCCTATGAAGGCTGCAAAATAGCTCTATTTTTATAATAACTTTTAGTAAGATTAATATTTAAAAGTGTAAGAGGGTCCTGTGTCAGTGCGAGAGGGTCCTGTGTCAGTGCGAGTGGGTCCTGTGTCAGTGCAAGAGGGTCCTGTGTTAGTGCGAGAGGGTCCCGTGTCAGTGCGAGAGGGTCCCGTGTCAGTGCGAGAGGGTCCTGTGTCAGTGCGAGTGGGTCCTGTGTCAGTGCAAGAGGGTCCTGTGTCAGTGCGAGAGGGTCCTGTGTCAGTGCGAGAGGGTCCTGTGTTAGTGCGAGAGGGTCCTGTGTCAGTGCGAGTGGGTCCTGTGTCAGTGCGAGAGGGTCCTGTGTTAGTGCGAGTGGGTCCTGTGTCAGTGCAAGAGGGTCCTGTGTTAGTGCGAGAGGGTCCTGTGTCAGTGCGAGTGGGTCCTGTGTTAGTGCGAGTGGGTCCTGTGTCAGTGCGAGAGGGTCCTGTGTTAGTGCGAGTGGGTCCTGTGTCAGTGCGAGAGGGTCCTGTGTTAGTGCGAGAGGGTCCTGTGTCAGTGCGAGTGGGTCCTGTGTCAGTGCAAGAGGGTCCTGTGTTAGTGCGAGTGGGTCCTGTGTCAGTGCGAGAGGGTCCTGTGTCAGTGCGAGAGGGTCCTGTGTCAGTGCGAGAGGGTCCTGTGTCAGTGCGAGAGGGTCCTGTGTTAGTGCGAGTGGGTCCTGTGTCAGTGCGAGAGGGTCCTGTGTTAGTGCGAGTGGGTCCTGTGTCAGTGCGAGAGGGTCCTGTGTCAGTGCGAGAGGGTCCTGTGTACGTCCTGTGACACAGCTCTGGTGTATGAATGTGTGAGAATGTTGGGACATCTGATGGAAATTAGCCTAAACTAAAGCCTGGCATGTTTACATTAATGTGGCTGTGTCTCATGTTCATCAACATGCACTGTCCCAACAAAGTAAATGAATTAATAATAATGCTCATAATACTCAAAAGGCGGGAGGGTGGCGTTGGAGATGCTCGCCCCAGGAGTCATCTCTTTCTCGCAGATGAAGGGCACGTACATGGAGCAGGGCGCGTCGTACCAGCTGCGCACAGCCACTCGCTCCAGTACTAGGGTTTTTATCATGTAGCCACAGTCCTCGTCGATGTGGTTGTTGGGCTCACCCTCCTCCCAAAATCTACAGAGAGCAAAGAACAATAAAGTATAACTTGTTTTTTTAAATCAACATAAAAACTGAAGAAGCAGAAGGGGAGGGAAAAAGGAAGAGAAAGAATGAGTAAATAAATAAAAGAGGAATGACAGTGGCTTAGTCACAGAACAGGATTAAAAAAACAGGATCTAAAATCTGTTGAGTTTAGGAAAAAGACAAATAAAAAGCAGAAGTTGAGGCACAGACAGTAAATATTAACCATCAAACAAAGAGAAGAGCTAAGATTCAAGGTCCCAAGTCATTATCAGAGTCTCAACCAATGTCAAGAAACAAAACTCAGTCAAAATGGGACTAAAAGGACGGCAGTGGCTCAGTGGTAGAGCGGCTGTCCTTCAACCGGAAGGTAGTACGTTCGATTCCCGCTCTCCTCACAGTTCATACTGTCGTTGTGTCCTTGTGCAAGACACTTAACCCACCTTGCCTTGTTTGATTGTGTTAGAATGTGAATGTATTTGGTGTTGGTCGGAGAGTCCGTAGGCGCGGAATGGCTGCCACGTCTCTGTCAGTCTGCCCCAGGGCAGCTGTGGTTACAGATGTAGCTGACTACCACCAGTGTGTGACTGTGGAGTGAATGAATAATCGATATGTAAAGTGTCTTTGCGTCCCCAATATATATATAATAATAATAATAATAATAATTAAAGCCGCAAGCGGCGATAAAGGCCCTCGCCTCCCTTGAGACCGCGGGGACACATATATTCGGAGGATTGCATGTCGTGCTTTAAAGCAAATTTGGAGCTGTTTAGATGAAAACCCTTTAGCACAAAGTGTACGATTTAGGTGGTCATATATTCCACCCAACATAGTAGATTTTCTGTTGAGTTTACGGTATGGCTGTAATAAACTTTTCTGTTTGCCCTGAGGTGTCCTATGGATGTACCAAGTTTTGTATTTCTACATTGGAAAAATTTACTTTCATTTTCCATAGAACCAATTATTTTGACTTTTCTAGGGGTCGCCACTGAGTCATTTTTCATATTCGGGAACTTCAAATACATAAATGTTTGCCGGCCTTGAAGTCTGGGACCAATACAAATGACTTTTAGTTCCACGTTTACTGGGTCAAATTGAAAATCATTTTTCAGAAAAATTATAATAAAAAAAATATAAGTCGAGCAAAAACGACAAGAAAAACGCCTGTCTATTTTACACACGTGTTTAGCTCATTTTGCCCAAGTTTGGTGTCTGTGGAATGAAGCAGCTATTTTCTGTTGTTTTTTAAAAGAGAGGTTGTATTCTAAGTCGGTTCACATTTTCAATTTAAAATGGCCGCCTTCCCGTGTGTGATAAGGTGTGGTCCCCTTTGGCTTTTTTGTTCATAAGCCCATACTGGATGTGTGTACCAAGTTTCATTTGCCTACGACAAACTAAAATTTTCACTTCCCATTGACTTTTTCCACATATTTGGGACGTTGCTATGGCAACACATTTATAGATAGGGGGTGGTTGTCATTGGCTTTTATGCTCGTCATGACATAAGAGATGTGTGTACCAAATTTCATTTCTCTATGACAAACTAAATTCTTGGGTCCCATTATAAGTTTGTAGGTGGCGCTGGAGAGCCATTTCTAAAGATAACCCTTTTATTTACATATCTTTGTGTTCAGGTCATGAATGTGCACAAACGCCTTTTGGGTCCAACTCGATCCGAGAAGGCGTTTGAGAGTTAAGAGACGTTTTATTTTCACAAAAATGGCCACCTCGTTACAGGCTTGCCACACCCATACCCGATAAGATATCATAAACAAAGTCACAACTTTGGTTGGCACATGTGTCTAGATGATACTCACCAAATTTGGGGCCATTTAGATTAAAACACAATGATTTGCATCTTTCTGCGCAAGTGCGATTTTAGCGCCGCTGCTTCACCCCACATGGCGGACTTCCTGTTGAGTTTAGGGTGTGACTGTCATTGACTTTTCTGTTTGCCCTGAGGTGTTCTATGGATGTACCAAGTTTCATTTTTCTACGTTGGAAAAAAGTTACTTTCACTTTCCATAGGCCTAATGTATTTTGATTTTGTAGGGGTTGCCACTGAGTCATTTTTCGTTTTTTTTTTCCGGCGACTTCAAATACATAAATTTTTCGCCGAGCTTGAAGGCTGGGACCAATAAAAATTACTTTTCGTTCATGTTCACTGGGTCAAATTTAGGATCATAGGTCGACAAGAAAAAAATAATAATAATTAAAGCATAGCGGCGATAAAGGCCCTCGCCTCCCTTGAGACCATGGAGACACATGCACTCGGAGGATTGCATTTCGTGCCTTAAAGCGTAAACTTCACGGTAATGTCAAAAAACCGGGCCTGTGCTACTGCTGGGGCCTGCTACACCACCTTGTAATTTAGAGTTAAAGGTCTCCACAATCCCTGGTTTTCCTGGGAGCTGTCTGAACCTTTGAAAATAATAGATTATGCTTGGGCTAAGGCGAGAAAAACAAAGTACTGGCTGGAGATTTGAGATGACTCAGGAATCGCTGCACCCCCTGTTTAAAAGGCAAAATGTAAATATAACCTGTCTAAAAGTACAAGGTTACAAGTTCCAAAGGATTCTGAGGAGTTTTCTAAGACTCTAGCCTTGGCTCTGTAGGGGCCTCCTCTAAAGGAAGGATCCTGGCAATTGGGAAATGGCATTTATTTCCCAAAGAAATGGCTGCCTCTTCACAGACTCATTACGACCACAGCCACAAATGTATCAAAAACAAATTGATAACTTTTTCGCACACGTGTCTAGATGATACTCACCAAATTTGGAGCTGTTTAGATGAAAAGCCTTTAGACACAAGGGGTGCAATTTAGGTGGTCACGCATTCCACCCAACATAGTAGATTTCCTGTTGAGTTTACGGTATGGCTGTAATAAACTTTTCTGTTTTCCCTGAGGTGTCCTATGGATGTGGCAAGTTTTGTATTTCTACATTGGAAAAATTTACTTTCATTTTCCATAGGCCCAATGTATTTTGACTTTTCTAGGTCGCCACTGAGTCATTTTTCGTATATTTTTTTCGGGAACTTCAAATACATACATTTTTTGCCGGGCTTGAAGTATGGGACCATTAAAAATGACTTTAAGTTGCACTTTTACTGGGTCAAATTGAGGATCATTTTGCAGAAAAATTATAATAAAAAAAAACAAAACAAATTATAATAAAAAAATATATAACTCGAGCGAAAACTACAAGAAAACGCCTTTCTATTTTACACACGTGTTTAGCTCATTTTGCCCAAGTTTGGTGTCTGTGGAATGAAGCAGCTATTTTCTGTTGTTTTTTAAAAAAGAGGTGTATTCTAAGTCAGTTCACATTTTCAATTCAAAATAGCCGCCTTCCCGTGTGTGATAGGGTGTGGTCCCCATTGGCTTTTTGTTCATAAGCCCATGCTGGATGTGTGTACCAAGTTTTATTTGCCTACGACAAACTAAAAATTTCACTTCCCATTGACTTTTTCCACATATTTGGGACGTTGCTATGGCAACACATTTATAGATAGGGGGTGGTTGTCATTGGCTTTTATGCTCGTCATGACATAAGAGATGTGTGTACCAAATTTCATGTCTCTATGACAAACTAAATTCTTGGGTCCCATTATAAGTTTGTAGGGGGCGCTGGAGAGCCATTTCTAAAGATAACCCTTTTATTTACATATTTTTGTGTTCAGATCATGAATGTGCACAAACGCCTTTTGGGTCCGACTTGATCCGAGAAGGCGTTTGAGAGTTAAGAGACCTTTTATTTTCACAAAAATGGCCACCTCGTTACAGGCTTGCCACACCCATACCCGATAAGATATAAAAAAAAAAGTCACAAGTTTGGTTGGCACACGTGTCTAGATGATACTCACCAAATTTGGGGCCATTTAGATTAAAACACAAGGATTTGCATCTTTCTGCGCAAAGGGTGCGATTTTAGTGGCGCCTTTCACCCCACATGGCGGACTTCCTGTTGAGTTTAGGGTGTGGCTGTCATTGACTTTCCTGTTTGCCCTGAGGTGTCCTATGGATGTACCAAGTTTCATTTTCTACGTTGGAAAAAGTTACTTTCACTTTCCATAGGCCCAATGTATTTTGACTTTTCTAGGGGCCGCCACTGAGTCATTTTTCGTATTTTTTTCGGGACTTCAAATACATAAATTTTTGCCGGGCTTGAAGTCTGGGACCAATAAAATGACTTTTAGTTGTTCGTTTACAGGGTCAAATTGAGAATCATTTTGCAGAAAAATTATAATAAAAAAATATATACCGAATTATAATGAAAAAAAATATAACTCGAGCAAAAAAGTCTAGAAAACCACTTGTCTATTTTACATACATGTGTTTAGCTCATTTTGCCCAAGTTTGGTGTCTGTGGAATGAAGCAGCTTTTTTCTGTGTACTTTTAAAAAGAGGTGTATTTTAAGTCGGTTCACATTTTCAATTCAAAATGGCCTTCCTGTGTGTGATAGGGTGTGGTCCCCATTGCCTTTTTGTTCATAAGCCCATACTGGATGTGTGTACCAAGTTTCATTTGCCTAAGACAAACTAAAAATTTCCCTTCCCATTGACTTTTTCCACATATTTGGGATGTTGCTATGGCAACACATTTATAGATAGGGGGTGGTTGTCATTGGCTTTTATGCTCGTCATGACATAAGAGATGTGTGTACCAAATTTTATGTCTCTATGACAAACTAAATTCTTGGGTCCCATTATAAGTTTCTAGGGGGCGCTGGAGAGCCATTTCTAAAGATAACCCTTTTATTTACATATCTTTGTGTTCAGGTCATGAATGTGCACAAACGCCTTTTTGGGTCCAAGTCGATCCGAGAAGGCGTTTGAGAGAGCGACATTTTATTTTCACAAAAATGGCCACCTCGTTACAGGCTTGCACACCCATACCCGATAAGATATCAACAACAAAGTTACAACTTTGGTTGGCACACGTGTCTAGATGATATTCACCAAATTTGGGGCCATTTAGATTAAAACACAATGATTTGCATCTCTTTGCGCAAGTGCGATTTTAGTTGCCAGCATTTCACCCCACATGGCGGACTTCCTGTTGAGTTTAGGGTGTGGCTGTCATTGACTTTTCAGTTTGCCCTGAGGTGTTCTATGGATGTACCAAGTTTCATTTTTCTACGTTGGAAAAAAGTTACTTTCACTTTCCATAGGCCCAATGTATTTTGAGTTTTCTAGGGGCCGCCACTGAGTAATTTTTTGTATTTTTTTTTCGGGGACTTCAAATACTTAAATTTTTCGCCGAGCTTGAAAAATTGGACCAATAAAAATGACTTTTCGTGCACGTTCACTGGGTCAAATTTAGGATAATTTTGCAGAAGAAGAAAGATAAAAAAAAAAATCCGAGCAAAAACAATAGGCCCTCCCGGTCATCACCGGCTCGGGCCTAATAATTCCGAGCAAAAACAATAGGCCCTCCCGGTCATCACCGGCTCGGGCCTAATAATAAAGGTGAACCCTTGCATTGGAATGATGTCTTTATTTTCTCCTCACTGTAAAACTACTCAACATTATTAGTTGTCACAAAAAAGCTGTTTTCGGTTAAGGCTTTTGTTTTGTGTGTGTTTTTGCAAAGAAGGTACAGGTCAAAGTTCATGGCCGCTGTCTGGAAACCGGACTCTGACTTTGGTCCAGATTTTACGTCACATTTAGTAATTTACCTGACGCTTTTATCCATTCACCAGTTTTACAGCTGGAACAACACTGGAGACAAGGAGGGTTAAGTGTCTTGCCCAAGGACACAACAACAGTATGAACTGTGGGGATGACCACTGTAACACTCTACCACTAAATCAAATAAAAAATTGGTTCAACGTTCAGAGAATAAAAACAAGTTTAAATGATCCCTGTAGTGTCCTTAAATCCATTCTAACTCGTCAGTCCCGAGTAAACATACCCTCCGACCAGAGGCGTTGTATCGACCCACTTCCACTCGTCCTCTGTGTGAGAGTCTGTGATCCCGAACCAGTAGGCGTTCCAGTGTCCTCTGGGGAGCAGGTTCCAAATGAAGGTCTGAAACACGTTTACAGCAGGATGAACAATAACATTCTCTAGATATACAGTCAGTTATGTAAGGGTTTGTCATTGAGGAGGTGAGCAGGGCCAGAAAACCAAAAGAACCAAGAGATGCACCTCACAGACCCGAGTTAATTCACCCATTTATGAACATTTATTTATGAACTATATTAAAAACATGTAAAGATTTACTGGGTGTGTCTTTTTAGGCAGACATATATAATAACCAACCTCAAACATTCAAAGTCAGTAGTATCTAATCCAGAATATATATTTGTGTGTATCATATTCATAATATATTTGTCATCATATCTCACCTACAGGTGGCGCTCATACAAACCGTTAACATTACTATTAGGGCTGCACAATATATTGCAAGATATAGTTGAGATGCTTTTTCTCAGTAGTGCTGCAAAATGGCAATATTGGAAAAAAACAGTCTTTACAGTTGGTTTGCATCTGTTTCTGAGACACTAGGGCCTACAGTTCTGCAGGAACACACGTTTATTTTTGAATCCTCAAAGAAAAGGCTGTTTGTGTCCTGGAGCAGGACAGAGACAGACATTTACTGTTTTATGAAAACCTTCTGCAAAAGTAAAAGCCCCAGTCTGTCTTTCATTTAAGCAGAATTAAAGTTGACTAACTCAGGGGTTCCCAAACTTTTTCAGCTTTTCCCAATATTAGACTGCTGACGATCCGCGATGCATGCAGCCTACATGCAACTTATTATTATTTAGCCTATTGTATTTATTTTTGGAATGTATTTATTTATCTATTATTATTTAATTTATGATTATAAAGGGGTGCACTTAAGACAGTGTTTATCATAATATAATTAAAGAAAAAAAGACAGTTTTACAGTTTTAGAAATGTTTGTGTACTATTCATTCTTAACATAGGACTTGTTTTGGTGATTTTATTATACTATGCTTTTTGCCCAAAATGGACTTTAAAAGTAGCCCGCGGACTTGGCAACACGCTGTCACTTAACTGTCATAATTAATCGGTTTTACAAAGTTTTACTTTCAGTTTATTTTAATTATCCTAAATTTATACTCACATCATTACAACCTTTTTAAAAATATATAAAAATAATAATCATTAAAAAAAAAATCATAAAAAAAAATAATAATATATCTGGAAATCATCTCGCGTCCCCCCGCCCACCACCCCCACTTTGGGAACCAGTGGACTAACTCACTTGTTCCTTTCCATCTTCTCCTCTCAACTCCCTGTTTGTGCTGTTACCTGCTCCTCTGCCGTGAGAATGATGGCCAGATGCCCCCCATGACGCTGGCAGTACGACTGGCTACTGGGCCAGCTCTGCCTGAATGTGGAGATGAAGTAGCAGCTGCTGTTGAAGAGATGCCAGTCGACGGGACAATGGATGGGAGCAGACGCTGAGGTGGGCTTCACCGGGACAGGAGCTGAGAGGACACCAACACAGAAGGATTAAACTAGAGCTGACAGATTTGAATGTTTTAAACAATGGCACACACACACTAGTTTTGAGACGTACCTTTGGTGGTGTTGAGTCTGGCCCAGAGCTCTTTGTTCTTCTCCTGCAGTTCAGTGATGGTGGCCAATAACGTTGACACATTTGCCTCTTTAATCAGTTTGTGAGTCTCTGGACTGGACTCCGTGGCGCTCTGGTGTTTGTTCTTAACTGAACACAACACAAAACAGTTTAATATCATCTGATACAGAGACAGACTTTTCCTCTGGAGCCATGGTTCCAGCAGATGTCATTAGACTTGTGTAAAATAATAAAGTCTCACAGACAGAGGCAGAGTTTATCTGCTGCAGACACAACCTGCTGCTGTTAGAGATGCATCAACAAGGTGCCGTTTATGTTTAAGTGAGATAAAAATGATTCAATGCAAACTAATCAGAAAAGCTTATTCAGCAGTGTTTTTTCAGGCAACATTTCTGGAAAAGCCCTTTAATAAATACACATCCTTCCTTATTTGAGAAAGGTCAGATTGTCTTTTCAGCTTCTTTTTTGCACATTCAGCTCTCATGGACTCATATTTCAACATAATCCCCAAACTGCTGTCAAAGAGCAGATCCTCTTTTTGTTATGAAATGTGTTATTGAGACAGAAAACTATATGATTCACAAAAGCCCAGATTCTTGGTCTAAACTGTGGCCTGGTGGAAGAGTTTGTGGAGGAGGACTCACAGTGAGCATAAACAGCAATGACAGAGATGAGCAGGATGGCACACAGCGCGGCCAGACAAACGGTGGCCGGACGGTACAGACCCCGGGCCCTCTGTCGTAGAGCCACATGAACTGAAGAAGGGGAAACTGAGGAGGAGAGAAAAAGTGTGAGAACGACACTAATGACGACCCTAACAATGAATAATGTACAAACAACATTTAGCTTGAGCTGATATTCTTCTGTAGAATTATCCAATATTATCCAATATGATAATATCTCTGTATTGTGGTTATAAATTTGAATGATTTTTAATTTCCAGATGAATGGAAAAAAAAAAAGACATAAATTTTCCAAAATAAATAAATCCAGTTGCAACTAGACAAGCCACTATTTCCTCATCACCAAACATTAAGTTCAGTCTCTTCAAAAAGCTGCTTTGACATCTGGCATTTTAAACTGTACTGAACAACAAAAACAAGGCCTTTCTCCAGGAACACTCTAGAGGGCGCTGTCAGCCTCAGTAGTTCTCCACGTTTGCCCTCTACTCCTTGATTGACAATAATGTTTTGGTTTGTTTTTGGAAAGCTGAAGTTATGAGACATTTTCATCTCTAAATGTATGACCTTCCTGTTTGGGCTCGATTGTGACCAACAACAGGAAAAGAGGAAATAATGAACTTCTGTTTTGTATTTCTCCTTATTTCATATTTTTTTTAACGTAATTTCCCAGATGGATAAATAAAGTTACTCTTGTTAAACACTTATCTCTAATATAACCTGTTTTCAGATGTACACTTCTTGTGTTGGTGTCATAGAGAATATTCCGACAAGTGATGATTAATAACACATTTATTATTATTTGAGGAATCACTGTAGACCGACTTGATTTATTCCTCTTTTGCGCTGCTAATGCTTCCTTTCCTTTGTGAGTTCTCTCCTTCTGGTTCATTCGTGATAATAAAGTCCTCTGTTTGGACTGGCCTGGTCTGAGTCGTTTGTTTTCTCAAAAAAAACACAGCAATAATTTCCCTTTGATTGCTCTCAGAACATGTCAATTTTCTTATTAGTTTTACATTTAAACAAAAATACAGGTTATTTGGAAACAACAGCTTTTTAAGATAAATAATAATAAATAACATTAAATAAGAATAGACAAAACATTTTTTTTCCATATTAAACTTAAGTTGGGCTAAATAAAGATCAAAGTAAGAATAAAGTTAAAACTTCAACTAAACTAAATATTAATAAATGATTAAAGGGTTATTTTTCCTTCAGTTTGTTTTTGGATCTAATGTAAAAAAAATATATTTCTGTCAAATGTGTTTTTGTTTTGACAGTAACTGGAGTCTGTTCCGTACCTCTGTGGCTGAGCTCCGGACTGTGGTTGAACTCGTCCGGTCCCTCGTCCTCTATGAGTTTGGAGTACATCCGCTCACTCTGCTGCGGGGCCGCGGGCGACGACATGTCCAAGTCTGAGGAAAGTGTTCCAAAAGATGGGTAGAGTTCAGAGTAAAGCCTGGTTTGGTCTGGGCTCACATCTGGGACTGGTCTCACTTTTTACAGACCCTTGTCCTCCCCCTCCGTTACCTCCCCCAGATGTACCCGTGGGTGTTTTTTAGGGGAAGGTCCATCATGGGGCCACAGTTTTTTACAGAGGGCCAAGTATGTGGTTAACATTGATGCACATTTTTATATATTTACTAGTCACACGTTTAAACCATTGTGTATAAAATAAAAAGTAAAATATAGCTGGACATTTTTAACAGTGCAGATGAAATTTAAAGTGTTTTGACCTGGCTATAGTTTAAGGTCCTCAGACCACAGGACTTTATCAATTCAAACCCAAACCATTTAAATAATAGTAACTCACTCATTTAAACTTGTTAGAGCTGGCACTTATACTTAGGGGGGTAGGACAGATGAGTGACAGCACAGGGGCCAATCAAATTTCAACTGGGCCAGTGCCCCAGTGGCCCAACCTCTGGATCCGCCCCTGTGCATCTGTCAAAGTTAACTCCACTCACCAATTTGTTATAACAGGAACATATTTCACTGAACACTCTGATTAACATTGTATCGATGGGATTTAGGGTCATTATATTCAGTCTTCAATGGATGAGAAATTTGGGTAATTTGTAAAATGTGGAACTTCTAATTCAGGACTAAATCAGGACCAGGGACTTGAACAACACTGAGACTTAAGACTTTTTTTTATTCTTTTATTTATACAGACACATGGTCCCAGCCTTGTTTTACACAGGAAGACATTACAATCAATCAATACAATAAATATACAATATAAGTTTAAATTCTACAACGTTAAAAGTTAATATACATCATGTACAAGTGAGAGTGACCAAACATTTACAAAAAACAGGAGCAAAGGCCAATGGATGTATTCTGTAGTTCTTTTCATTAAAGTTTAAATTCCCCGACCGGACCAGACTGGACAGCTTCAGATCCTGCTGAAGCCTGTTCCAGAGGGAGGGGCCAGAGTTTTTACCCAGGCCTTAGTGATGTACTCATGACCAGTCTTTGTCTTTGACTGCTCTTAAGACCATTTTCCAGGTCTTGGTCTTGGTCTTGGTCTTGGTCTTGGTCTTGGTCTTGGTCTTGACTACAACACTAAACTTACCAATAAACAAGAACTAACCTACAGGACTAAATCAAGACTAACCTAGACCAAACCAGGACTAAACTCTGGCTCTATTCTGCTGTCAATCAGAAACTTGTTGGGCCATTGATGTGGAGAAAAGGTTATCAGCGCAGCAGAGTGTCAGTGTTTTTATTTTGAAGACTTACGGTTTCTTTTTTGTGGTGTTTGACATAATTTATTTTGTTTTTCCAAACTTTCACAGCGTGTTACAAAAGTGCACCTGTGTCCTCTTCAGGTTCATGAGGCCTGGTTGGACTCATCCTGTGGAGCTTCACATAAAGAGAGATGTTAAATACAAACCAGTTTACGTCTGTTGTGTATGTTCTGTGTCTGTGATTGTGGTCTCTGTCAGAAAGGAAGGCACGACAGCTCTTGGCCAATAACTCTGGAGGCAGTTCTAACAAACCCTGGTCACTGTAAATGAGAACGTGAGGACACCGATTTATAAAAACAACACATGTTTAGAGAGACACTGAACAGCTCAAGAACAATCATTAATTTTCTTGAAGTTGAGTGAAGCTTAATGTTTTTATACAGCCTTTATAATAACCAACAACCTGTTATCCAAAGAAAATAGAGATATTTCCAAAACACTTAAAAATCTGAACCATCATATCATGTACAAATATTAACAAAACAAAAAACAATGGGGGAAAAAGCCTGCTGGAGACTCCAGTTCCACACTTAACCCCAAATAACTTCACTCTGGAATAACCCTGATTTCACAAGAAACAATGCACCACTCACTTTTTGCACTTGGACTGAAGGTTGTATTACACATATCAAGCACAATTTTAATCCATAAATCTTCAACTTCCAACTGCTACATCAGATAGAGTCAGTTCTCCCCCAAAAATACAAAATCATATCAAAATCACCTCAAACATTTTAATTGGACGATGCAAACTTCTGGAACGAAAGCTGTAGGAATCTATTCCATGACTAAAAATGTAAATCTCCAACTAATACAATACAAAACACTACACTGTTGAAAGATCTGCTAAATCGGGAAATCCCCTTCACTATGACAAGATGCTTGGTAATACCTTTACCTGTCCCCATCCCCCTCCACCAATTATTGTTTTTATAATGCACCACCAAAAGAAAAGAAAAAAAATACAACATGGAGTAAGGCTCCTATAATAAGGTCTTTCACTATTATTGCATTTTAATCAGTTTATTCTTTTTGAATGTAGTTCAAACTGATAAACAGAAGGTGTCAGTAACGACCCAAGTCTGTGTTTCCTCCTGTTATAACTCTCAAACAGAAGAAGACCTGTCTGCGGTCGCTCATCAGCTACACCTGTGTCTGATCATCTCCCTCTGATCTCCTCCGAGGACCAACGCGCTCCAACACATCACCTGCTCTCGCGCATTTAACTCCTCGACTCGTGCCTCTCATTTATTCATTCATTCATTCCGCGTGCGTCATGGCCTCGCGCAGGTTCTTCGTCGGAGGAAACTGGAAGATGAACGGGGACAAGCAGAGTCTGGGCGCGCTCATCCAGACGCTCAACGAGGCGAGCCTGCACGAGGACACGGGTAAGAGTGGGGGGTTAGTGACGGTAGAAAGGAATCAACTGGCTGATTAATAATTTTTTAAAAGTTGAGTCTGATATAAAGAGATGAGAAGGTGATGCTGGGACACTGTGACATTGAGTCACGTGACCTGTTGCGTAACTTGCGTCTAATGCCACCTGACGTCAGTTCTCGGTTTGATTTCAAAATGATGGAGGCCTTTGAAAATGTTTTTTGTCGAGATCTAGAAGGACATAATCTTAAATTCAATAGTTAACAATTTTTTTTATTTTTTTATAAAATATTTGATTAGAAAGATCTCTTATTGATCCCGCCACAAACTCAGGTTTCCAGCAGCAGCGTCACAATAATTGCAAAGACACACAGCATGTAGTGCAGCAAACGCTCAGGGTAATGCAAAAGTGTCAGCCTGGTTTATAAAGTTAAAGTCAGTGCTGATGGTTACGTGAACTCATTAGTGTCCAGTTGCTGCAGAAATGGTGGATGGTGACTGCAGTCTATTTGTGACGTTCGGATGTCAGGCCCCCCCCTCTCCCCTCCCCCCTGAGCCCCCCTCAGCAGATCAGTGGAGCAGGACCGAGACTGAGCAGGTGCTTCAGTGACGGGCTCAAGTTTCATTATTGGTTGAGATCCATCATTTTCACCTGGTCATGGGCATGTTCTTATCTGGTCGTGGGGTATGTGCCTAGAAACTTTTTATTTTTATATAAATTTGTATATAAGTAGGAAGTGTTTTTTCTTGTAGTAATATTTGTTTTGAGTTTTATTGAGTAGATGTCAATGATTTAGGAAATTTGAAGAAATTTAAATTTAAAAACTAAATTGGACTCACTGCACAATCCACATTAGTTTTTATTATGATGTTTCAACATAAACTTTCTCCCTTCAGCTCCAATCCATTTCTTAGCCATCCATCCATCTTCTACCGCTTATCCGGGGCCGGGTCGCGGGGGCAGCAGTCTAAGCAGAGTTGCCCAGACTCCCCTCTCCCCAGACACTTCCTCCAGCTCTTCAGAGGGGATACCGAGGAGTTCCCAGGCCAGCCGAGAGACATAGTCCCTCCAGCGTGTCCTAGGTCTTCCTCGGGGTCTCCTCCCAGTGGGACATGCCCAGAACACCTCCTGAGGTGTCCAGGAGGCATCCAAAACAGATGCCCGAGCCACCTCAGCTGGCTCCTCTCGATGTGGAGGAGCAGCGGCTCTACTTTGAGCTCCTCCCGAGTGACCGAGCTCCTCACCTTATCTCTAAGGGAGCGCCCCGCCACCCTGCGGAGAAAGCCCATTTCGGCCGCTTGTATCCGGGATCTTGTTCTTTCGGTCATGACCCAAAGCTCATGACCATAGGTGAGTAGGAACGTAGATTGACGACGGTAAATCGAGAGCTCTGCCTTACAGCTCAGCTCCTTCTTCACCACGACAGACCGGTACATCGACCGCATCACTGCAGAAGCTGCACCGATCCGTCTGTCAATCTCACGTTCCCTCCTTCCCTCACTCGTGAACAACACCCCAAGATACTTGAACTCCTCCACTTGAGGCAGGATCTCTCCACCAACCTGAAGGGGACAAGCCACCCTTTTCCGACTGAGAACCATGGTCTCAGACTTGGAGGTGCTGATCCTCATCCCAGCCGCTTCACACTCGGCTGCAAACCGTCCCAGTGCACACTGAAGGTCCTGGCTTGATGGAGCCAACAGGACCACATCATCTGCAAAAAGCAGAGACGAGATCCTGTGGTCCTCAAACCAGACTCCCTCCGGCCCCTGGCTGCGCCTAGAAATCCTGTCCATAAAGATAATGAACAGGACCGGTGACAAAGGGCAGCCCTGCCGGAGTCCAACATGCACTGGGAACAGGTCTGACTTACTGCCGGCAATGCGAACCAAGCTCCTGCTCCGGTCGTACAGGGACCGGACAGCCCTTAGCAAAGGTCCCCGGACCCCATACTCCCAGAGCACCCCCCACATGGCGCCACGAGGGACACAGTCGAATGCCGAATATATATAAAATTTCTTTCTTTGTCTCAGAGGTGGTGTGTGGCTCCTCCATTTACTTGGACTTCACTCGCTCCGGTTTAAACCCAAAGATCGGTGTTGCAGCCCAAAACTGTTACAAAGTGGCCAAAGGCGCTTTCACTGGAGAAATCAGGTATTTATCTTTTGATCTCTGCTCCAGTTCTTTTTCAGGTTTAGTAAATCCCTTTTGATATCATCTTCTCCTCCTTCAGCCCGGCCATGATACAGGACTGTGGGGTCGACTGGGTCATTCTGGGTCACTCTGAACGTCGACATGTTTTTGGGGAAAGTGATGAGCTGATTGGACAAAAGGTTAGTGTTTTTTTTTTTTTTTTTTTAAATGCTCTGCAGAGTCCTGGTGCGTTTCTTGTTTTGTCACACTTTTTCTGACCATATGTTGTCAGGTGGCTCACGCTTTAGAGACGGGCCTGGGGGTCATCGCCTGCATCGGAGAGAAACTGGAGGAACGAGAAAGCGGCACGACGGAGGAAGTGGTGTACAACCAGACACAAGTCATCGCAGGTAAACCCCTCCATTTTAATTTTGTTTTTAAATCTCCTTTTAGAAATCCCTGGGTTCTCATTGACTTGCACTCCTCAAAGGAAAAGGATTTAGAAAAGACTTAACCCTTCTTTTAATTGGCCTCCACATTGTGTCTTTCTTTCTGGTGGCTTTCCTAAAGCTCCTAGGGCTGGACAATGGATCTTCTTAAACTTCTGAGGATCTTGAGCCAAAGATTTAAACTGTAAAACAAAACCAAAAAAAATGTGAAGGGGGAGTGTTGCTTTTAAAAAAAAAATTTAACATACTTTTTATGCACTGAGAGAAACACCAATACAATGTAATCTATAGAGGGACTATCGGGGGGACGACAAAAGAAGCGGTGTAACACATTGAAAAGCTCTATACTCATTTACAGAGTAATAAAGTCCCAGTATGTATTTACAGACAATGTGAAGGACTGGAGTAAAGTGGTGTTGGCATATGAACCCGTCTGGGCCATCGGCACCGGCAGGACCGCCACACCTGAGCAGGTAACACCGCCCTGCTGCTTTTCAGCTGTCCTTGAATTATACTGCATTGTGCATACTGCAATACAACACTTTTTCTACAGTAACGGCTGATTATTTGTACTCGGCTCATTCTATTTTCAGGCTCAGGATGTGCATGAGAAGCTGAGGGCCTGGCTCCGAGGAAACATTTCCGACGATGTGGCCGACTCGGTGCGCATCATCTACGGAGGTCAGGCTGAGCCTTTTATTTATTTTATTTTATTTTATTATTTTTTTCTGGTCGTCTAGTGTCGGCCAATTCCTTGATGAGGTCACGAATCTGATCAAAACCTCATCAAAGAATTATCTGTTATTTGAACAATAAATAATCCTTGCTCGTGAGATTAGATTAGAAATAAATAAGAAGCAAAAAATTACAAAACAATTAAGTTCCAAGGAAAGTAAAAAAAAATTGCTAAATGTTGTACTTTTTATATAAACAAAGCTCACGTTATCCACAGCTGTTTCTGGTTTTAAGCAGATTTGAGATGGTACTGCTCTCACTTAATGCAGTCTACACAGCATTAAACAGGACAGAACTTGGTTTAAATAGTGAGTCTCTAAAACATTAAACAGCTGTAGCCTGTAATGTTTAATGTTTAAAAAGCTGGGAATAAATCAAAAACTCCTGTACCTCACACCAGGATTTACTCATCAGTTTTTAAAGTTGGAATCCCACTTTCTTCTTTCAGGTTCTGTGGACGGGCTCGAACTGTCGGGAGCTGGCGTCTCAAGGACGGCGTGGATGGCTTCCTGGTCGGAGGAGCGTCTCTTAAACCGGAGTTCATCGACATCATCAACGCTCGAGATTAACACAAGTCTCCCCCGAACAACATCGGGCCAATCAAAACGCTGCATTTTAGACCAACACCTCACGGTTTTAAATCAGGTCCGAGTGTGTGTCTTTTACTTTGTCTTGTCACTTAACTACCAAACAAAATCTACTTGTATACTTGAAGCACTTTATTTGCCGCAGAAAGCACCTTTTTTAGAAGATTTAAGAGATTTAACACAATAGAGCAGGCTCCTGATGTTTGGCTGTAAACCTATAAGAGCTGAAAGGATATGTGTTTGCTCAGGTGTGCTCCTGTTAAAGATCTATTTGTGTAAATGTTATCTTCACAATAAAAGCACCAGAGAATATCTAAACATTATAAAAAATGTAATAACCAGAATAAATGTAGGTCGAAGCTGCTATAAATATATTCATCTGTAAAACAATGTTAGTAAAGTCATTGTAACCACTCAAATAAATGCAACTACAAACTGTAGTAATAACTTTTCATTCTATTTCAGACTCTCAGGTCTCTCTGAGTGTATGACCTGGAACCTGATTTTTTTTTTTTACTTTTCAGTGTTTAAGGTTTAGAGAAAAATCCAAACTGGACCAATCAGCTGTGTTTAGCTTAACTAACCTTTGGGTGTAGAGGCTCCAGCTTTGTGTGCATGTGTTTCGAAGAGTCCAGAAGATGTTGTCTGAAGGTATCTTTTTTTTTTTTTTTTTGAGAATCAGACAACAGGGCTTTGTAAAAGAGGGTTAATAATGAAAAAAAATGCACTGAATTGTGCCAGTTAACATTCTTTTCACATTTCTTTTTTGGGAGTTTTTCCTCACACTGATGGATGCTCCAAGGACAGAGGATGTTCGATGCAGTTAAGCCCTTTTGAGGGCTTTTTTTTTTTTGTTGTGAAACTGGGTTATACAAAAAAAATCACCTTAACCTCAAGGGCCTACAGTGTTCCTCCTGAGTTTAATAAAGTATATTCTTCAGAGAGTACATGAGATGTACAGGATGTTGTTGGCCTGTCTGATAGCAGTCTGCTCAAACATCCTGTGGTGATTGGTTTAGTGTGGACTCTACCTTTTCACACGAGGCTCTGTCAGCTCCGGGATAAGTTGTTAACCGCTTTGTGACACCACTGGCACTGATCTAGACTGGCAGTGTTAGGTTTTGTGGAACCGGGAGGAGCTCTGTAGAACTGCGCCCTGGAGTTTTAAACTTAACCTCGGTAAAAACCTAAACTGTCAACAGGGCACCAACACAAAACTGTGGACTGACTGAACGGCACATGACACCAAAGAAAGACTTAACCAGTAAAAGTGTAAAAGATACTGTTTAAATTCTAAAAAAAAAAAATAAGACAAAAGACAAGTCAGTTTGTGATTGAAACTGTAAATACCATCTTTTATTTCACATTTTCACATATTTTCAATGACAAGCTTCAGTTTATTTATTTTTATGATGTGATCTTTCGTCTTTTTACTCTAGGTGCATTCAGGAGGAACAGGACAAACTTCAAGCAGACCAACAGATAATTAGATAATTTACATCAGGGCTTTAAAGGGAAAGAAACAACCAAGACACAACAGGAAGTGATGTCAGAGGTGGAGACAGGGACAGGAAGTGACAGTGGAGGGAAGTGTGTGGCTGTGTTTTATTCACAGTCCAGTCTCTCAAATCCGATCATGTTTCTGCAAATCGCTGATATGTGGAGATATTCTAACTCATGTTTATATTTATACTGCAGTTATAGCACCACCTAGTGTTCAGTGAAGAGTTTACAGCATGATAGATTAGTGAAGAGTGCACTTTTTAATTGAATATTCACCTTGAGACTACATTAGATAATTACAGTTAAAAAAATGTGTGTGTTGTGACCTTAAGGCTATAAAAATTCATTTCAAGTTCTGAATTTTCATTTTGGTTAATTTTCAGTAGAGCTGTACGATCCTTGTATGAATAACTTGACTCCAATTACGTTTGTAGTGATGCAGAACAAGCCTAATCCAGTTTGACTCCTCCCAGCTCAAACGTCAGCTCAAGTGTGTTAAAGTACACAATATTTCAAATAGTTATCACATATTACATTTCTCTAATATTGTGCAGCACTCATTTTTGTGACGACCGGTTTAAAGTGTTTAGTGTTTTTAATTCTGATGGCAGCAATATTCCTAAAACGCCACTAAAAAAGAAAAAAAGGAGCTTATTTTTTAACAGCACCACACGACAACAGCACCAATCATCTTCCTAATTTGGTGATTGACAGGTGTGAAGCCCGCCCCTTGACTTACAGAGCATTAGGGCAACATTTGAAATGCTTGAAAAGAGATGTTAGACCTACAGTTTCCATAACAACATCTTGAAAACCAAATGTGATGAGGGAAAATTTTATTCTAAAATTGGCAAAAATTTACCAAAAAATCCCATAATGCAAACAATTTCAAATAATTTTCTTTATAGTGTAGTAACTGTGGTAGAACTGTTTTATGTTGTTCAAGTGATGTACAGTTGAAGTGAATGTCAAAAAAGTATGTTATTTATTTAATATAATAAATAAATTGAACAACGTGGATTGTTTAACTCTGAATATTTACAACAGATTGTTACTTTTCCACGACTTTTGCAGAAACTGTTTTTGAGAGACTGGGCTGTTTTCACTCGATCCCTGAAACCTCCATTAAATCCTCTTTGGTGTTTTTCGTAAGTGTTTATTCATATATTATTTTATTCATAACACCTTCGTGCTTGTTTTTTGTTTGTTTTTATGTGTTTTTTTCTCGGTCTGAAAACGTCGTTTATAGCTGTACATGAAGTTTAAACTAGTGTAACAGTGCACGTCTGGCTTTTATCGTATGGTTTAGTGTTATTCCTCTGTGCATACAGCGTCGTCTCTACGGACACACGCCCAATGGCCAAAACAATACGACCACCAACTAGTTCAACCCTATTTTCTACAGATAATTCTCAGAGCAATTCAACATTTTCTCCTTTAAGTTAACGAGTGTGTTCACATGCTCTTGAGTATCCCGGTTTTTATGGATATGATGTATACATGCCTCTGAGAAACAAATGAGCAGTATCCTGGAATCATAGAAAGCAAGGAATCTGACACAAACCACAAAACACGTTGAAAAATAAAGCATTTCCAAATTTCCAAGGGCCAGCTGTCTTGGACTTGCACAGGTTTTAGTTGGATTTAAGCAGATTTTAGTTGGATTATTTGGAGACAAAGTTTAAAGTGGATTTGAACAAGGTTTGGATGGATTTGAGCAGAAATTGTATTATGTGTATTAATGCTGTGACAACAAACAAAAGATTTTATCACAGAAGCTGGGGCCACATAAAGATCACCTTGTGCCACAATTGGCCCTTGGGCGGACTGTGGCACCAACAAGGTTTACATTTTACGTTTCCATTACACCAATATTCTTTATTTATTTTCCCATTTCTTCTATGACAGGCCCAAACTCTTTAAACTGAGCTGATTTTTTATAAACCAAACCCAGTTTAATTCTAAATTATGGTGGAATGCAACTCCACACTTTCACCTGGACATATTCAGGATTACTTCCCTGACGTTTTTGTGTTTGGACCTGCCTTGAACAGCCCGGGTGGTTTTACTGAGAAGTAGGGGATGATGCTTAATTAGCTTGACCGAGCAAACATGAAGCTAACGGACAAAAGAGCCGACTCCTTCGAGGTGATTATTGCTAATATTGACACTACAGTTTTTTTTAAACAACAGCAGCAGAGCGCAGGAGGCTTCAGCTCCAGACATTTTCACAGGCCCTGCAGGATAATAGGCCAAAGGGAGTTTTACTTTACAAAAATACTTTTGTCACCACCTGCGTCTGTTTGTCTGCCGTCACTGGACTGACTTTGCACATGCTCAGTTCATCCGCAGCTTCAGAAACAAGAACAGTTTCTTTCAGTTTTCCAGGAGCAGAACTGGGCTGCCTAAGTCAGGATCTAATGTTGACCTCATAAAAGTCAAAAGGTGTGATGCCTACAATCTGTCAAAGTAGTAACAAATTGCTTTTCAGATAAAATCTAGTGATGTCGTTGGTCAAAATAAAGTACTAAAATGAATTGGTAACATAAACATATAAACCACATTTTACTGTTAATTATTGTATATATTTTTTTCTTGTTAGTTGTACAGCGTTTATGGCTAGCAAGTGGTCATAATGTTTTGGCTGATCGATGCGTTAGTCAAGTGCATAATTCTTTTTTGTGATATTTGTGTGTGATATTTTGTTAAGTCATGGCTCATTCTTTGTGTTGGTTGATCAGTTTGTGTGAGTGTGTATTTAATGTGTGCGGTGCGTTCACAGGGCGCTGGGGTTCCTGAAGTTATGTCCTGCAAAACGAGCCTGGTCGCCCAACTCCTCCTCGATCCTGCAACGAGAGGAAACGAGACACAGACATCTCCGTGAACAAGAAATGCAGGGATTTCATGTGTATGACCGTTTTCTACCACAATATGTGTATCTGGAGAGTATAAAAGTCAACAATGATGTGATTGACGAGGAGTTTGAAGTCTTAAAATGCCAAGAAAAGTGAAAACATTTGTCAAAAATCGGAGCCATTGAAATTTGGAGACTCATGCAGATTTACGTTAAATACATTGTGTGTTCAGCCTCACTGGGACAACAAAACATATTTAGTTTGCCTTTAGTCCACTTTGGTTAAACTACTGAGCACTAGACGTCGGTGGTGGGTTCCGCTGAGTTCATAAGATTATTTATTCTCCAAGCACTTGCCACATCCCTCTTACTTCCTAAATAATGCACAAAAAATTACAATAAAGCTTTTCTAAAGACCTCTCTGTATATTAGGGATACTGATACAAGTACCAGTAACTAAAGATACCGCTGACATCAGCACCTTCCACAGACACAACAGTTGTAAGACAAGATTTATTTTCCATGTTCCATGTTGAAGCTGGAGTTGTTCATAATTATAAAAAAGATGGCCTAAAATCTTGCGACTCACTGTGGTGCTTGAAAATCTGACACCACAAAAAGACAGGCTTTGGTATTGCTAGATTAAAAAAAATCGGTACTCATACTCAGTCCTTAAAAAATGGTATTGGTGCATCTCTAATGTACAGCTGTTGTTTGAACTCTTTTCTCGACTTGTCTTCACAGCTGACCACTCTAATTACTGTTAAAGCTGCCCCCCCCCCCGTCCTCCCTCTGACCGGACGCTGCCTGACAAGCTCCGACGAGAGGCCAATTATTTCTTTGTAGAGACAGTCTTGAGAGCGCCGAGAACGACTTCCACAGGGACTGAGCTGAGAGCAAGAACACACACATATTCATGAACTTTCTGAATTGTCTCAATAACACGTCAGCCTCAGTAAAGGGGGGCACGTTGGATATAGTTTGTTGGTCAATCTGCCTTTTCTGTTCCATGATGGGCTACTGAATGGAAAATTACACACATATAGTTTATACTACGTTCAGCTAAATAAATGATTAATTCATTGACAATCAGAGCTGACTCTATTGCTTCCCTTCACTTGTCCTATTGCCTTTTGTCTGATTCTCTGTTTGTTATAACACTTTAATAAGTCCAAGTTTCTGTTTTAACTTACAACATATTTATCTCACTGTACTGTAGTAGTATTAGTAAAAAAACTAAAAACCATTTGAGCTTTAAACACAACCACAAAGAGTTTTTTTCTAGTTACTTGCCACAGTTGAGCTCTTCACAAAAGCAGGAAGTATGTATAAACTGCTTTATATTACACAGAGACACTACTGTTATAAAACATTTTAGTGTTTACTCAACCTGACTCACTGTTAGTAACCCTTTTAATCACACAGAGGCCCAGTTAACCACGGGAACAGAAAGGATCTACCTGATGGACGTTTGGTTTTAATCCATTTATCTCATTAAAGTTCCAGAGCGTCATCAGAAAAACCAAGCAGCCAATGCATTATCTCCTCGTTATTAAGTGTGAATATGAGCGATGTTGAATCAGTGTGGAGAGATTCATTTAAAGGTAATGTTTCTTTGTAAACTGTTGTATGGTTTATACCAAAGTGATACAGTTTGTAAATTGTTGAACATAGATTATGATGAAGTTATATCAGTCACTTTAACTCTACTTTCAAACCATGGTACTTTTAAAAAGAAACTTAGGCGAACTTATTCAAAATTAAATTAGGTTTAAACGTTCCTGATACTGAGAGTGTAAAAAAAAAAAGAAAAAAAGAAATGCTGATGGTTTAAGGCTGAAAGAAAGTAATAAACTGTGTCCAATTGTAGGGTTTTGTGTTTTTGTGTGTGACATATGTGTAATTATGGACTCCTTAATGAAAATTGTGTCCATTTAAATCTCTGAATCAATAAAGTATTTACAAGTAAATGCCAGTAAAACCCTGATTGAAGTGGGAATGAAGAGTGTTGCGTTTACCTCATGAGCTGGTTGTACTTGGCCAGACGCTCGGACCTGCAGGGGGCGCCAGTTTTAATCTGCGACGAGAGAGAGAACAGTGAGACAAAAGCCATATTAATGAGTTATGTAGTGGCACAATCGGACCCCCGGAGGAAAATTAGACCCCAGTCAATAACAGTGTAACGAACAACACAGAAAGTAACAAAAGAGGAACACCATTAACCAAAGTTCAAAAGTTGTTTAATACGAAAAGTTGTGAATAATTACGATTTGCTTTGATACAGATTTCTGAACTGAGAATGCACATGTGCAGATCACAGATTTATTGGGGCTCTGATTTGTTTTATAAGAATTTGCTGCTTGTTTGTATGTTTTTTAGCTCAATCTGACCTTAAAAGCATTCATAACGGAGAGAATCTGTTGCTTACTTAGTGCACAAGCCTAGGTCCAGGTTTTCTTCCGGGGTTTGATCGTGCCTGTGCAACTTATTATAAAAACAAAGGTACTGAGGCTCTATTTACTTTTCATCTCTGTCCGTTAAAGATTTCGCCGGCTGCTGTTTGTTTACCGTTGCTATGGTTACGAGAGGCTTGTTGGAGTGTAAACAAGTGCTTTTATTTGTATCAAAAGGTCATAACTTCCCATTTCATCAAGCTTCCTAAACAGAGCTTATTCTCTCAGGATATTGAGTCTGATTTAGTTCTGGGTGAAGTTTAGGAGCTTTGTATGAATTTTAATTCTTTTTAGCGGTTATTTGCGTGACAATGTCTGACTGATATTAGTTTCCAGTTCCAGTACCTGTCCAGTGCAAAGGCCCACCACCAAGTCGGCGATGAAGGTGTCCTCTGTTTCTCCTGAACGGTGGCTCACCATGACCCCCCAACCGTTCGCCTGGGCCAGTTTACACCTGACACACACGACACAAGAGGAAATATGAACATAACATATCTTGACCTTTCAGTTGTAGCCTACAGCCCATATTCTGTGTATAATTAGAAAATTAAACTAAATGAGAAATAAATAGGAAGCTGATGGCATCCCATAAACCAATGATGGAAGAATCAAAAACACGAGGGTTTTTATAAAATTAAGAAACATGAAATAATCTAAAAACAGATTAAACTGTTCACAGTGACAGAGCTATACTTTTTAATCCTGGCAGAAAAAAAGTAGAGCCACTGTTTACAAAGAGGTTAGCTGTCATTTGTCTGCTCTCATTGGATGTTTGATATTTATGATAAAAGATAAAAAAGATTCATTCATTCATTCATTCATTCATTCAATTACCAAAATCATTCACCTTCAAGGTCCTTTTTGGTCCTCATTTCCATTTTCTAGATGCCTATTTTGTTACGTATCTACCTCACCATGTCACAGGAAGTCAAACCAAATCTAAAAATCCAATGAGCCATTTCAGCCGTTTTCAGTTCACACCTTGCACTTCTACAAAACAAACCAGGAAGCTCTGGGCTTGTTGTCGTTCAAGATGTAACCTTTCCGTCTTCTTGACTGACAGCTTCACGTTTTAGAGTGACACCTGAGATCGATGTGATGTTTATGAACCAAACCTGCTCTGAACCCGACATAGACCCACTTTGACTGACAGCTCGTTGTAATTAAACGACTTCCTGTCGGTCGTAAATCTTTTTTTGAGGTAACGAGGTCGCCTCTGCTGTCGGTGAGTGACAGCTGCTGTGATGCTCTCTCTACGAGCTTCATGTCGTTACAACAAAGATGAACAACCACTTTGAACACAACAAGGCCACAACCTGACCATGGCGGCCATTTTATTTGTTGATTACTGCTTTATGGCCAAAACAGCCACCAGTAAATGCACCAAGGACTGACTTTGTTGTAGCTTCAGGGATTTAAAGCGGACACTTGTTGTGGACTTACGCCTGAATGGCCTCGGTGACGGAGCCGATCTGGTTGACTTTGAGCAGCAGACAGTTGCAGGCTCGTTCCTCCGCTGCCTCTCTATCCTCTTGGGGTTGGTCACCGTCAGGTCGTCCCCCACCACCTGGATCCCCACTCGGGCCGTGAGCTGGGACCAGGCCTCCCAGTCATCCTGGTCGAACGGGTCCTCGATTGACACCACTGCAGAGAAATGACCATGTAAGAAGACGTATCGAGAGCTGATCATTTTCTATGTTTTATAGTTATTACGTCCTTATTGACATCATTGTTGACCAATAAGGAAGCGAGCTGTGGCCAAAGCTTTTGTTCAAGACCAAAACTTCTCATCCATTAAAATCCTTAAAAATAATACTTAGATAACGTCTTAAGGTTCTTTTTATCACAAGCATAAAGAATTAACTCCCTGTTAAGTACATTTGAAAACAAGTACAAATTTTAGTGAGTAATTCTTATACCTGTTTTATTAACGGTATATGCCATGGTAAATTTCTGTATAATTTTTACTAACTCAATCAAGTATAATCACTAGTGAGGGTGAATATTTTAAACACACACAGACTGTATGCATGATCAGATTATTGAATTATTGTGAGGACGTTTACTAGGTTCTGATCTGTTCTGTGTGTGTTTAATGGAGCGATTAGTTGAGCAGTTCTAAGTGGGACATGATCTGTGAAATACCTGGGTAGTTGTTGACAAAGCCCTGGTAGATGTCAGCCAGTTCCTCTCCAGAGATGTGTCGAGAAGAATCAGGGGGAGATTTAAAGTCCAGGTCGTACTTTCCCTCACGATAAAACTCAGAGGCGGCCACGTCCATCCCCACGACCACTTTATCTGTGAAACCGGCCTTTTCTATGGCCGTCTGCAGCAGGTCCAGAGCTGAGGGGGACAGAAGGATGGACATGGGACAGACCAGCTTTAGCTCTAGTTCAATCTTCAGTTTAGTGTTGTTTTAGTCAGTGTAGGTCTGATTAAGTCCTGGTTTAATCTTGGGTTTAGATTTAACCTGGGTTTAGTCCGGGCTTTGGTTCTGCTTTAATTCCTAATTTAAATCCTGATCTAATCCAGGTCAAGTCTTTACCTTGAAATCTTGATTTGGCCCTGAGTTTAGGCAAGATGATATTTAAACATATTTTTGTAATAGTACCTATCATCTATTAATATCATCTTATTCCATTTTTTCCAATTTATTTTCAAAGGAAATTATGCCAAATTATGCGTTTTCTGCCTTATTTTGTTCTTCTGTTATTTATAACTTCAGTATAGTTCAACATTTCTGCTCCATTTAAACTTCAAACAAGTCACAAGAATGTCAGGATTTAGAGACTAAATTACGTTTTTAGACCATTTACCATTTTTTCATCTTTGTGTGTTTAACCTCTTTGGAGATTATCAGATTTGTAATGGTTGTTATGGTTGCTAGGGAGTGTCAGTTAGTGGCACCCTTTAGGTTTTGTCTTCTTCAAAACCTTTCAGTTTTAGCCATTTTCACTCCCACAAATTTTACTCACATACAAAAGTTATATATTAAAAACAGAGATTTTGTCTTCTTTCAGAAAATATAACCCTCAACGCTCTATCGTTTTCAGAATTTGAATTAACTGCTGCTAAGTCCTGTCTGGTCCCTACCCTCGCTGTTCTCCAGGATGTTGGGGGCAAACCCCCTCGTCTCCCACGTTGGTGGCGTCCTGGCCGTACTTCTGCTGGATGACCCCCTTCAGCGTGTGGTACAGCTCCGAGCCTATCCTCAGAGCCTCCCTGAAACAGAGGGCAGGGGTCAGCTGAGGTCAGGGGAAGGGGTTTACAAAAGCTACAAAAAGGAGGCTATACTTGAAGGACTCGGCTCCGACCGGCAGAACCATGAACTCTTGCATCGCCAGTTTGTTTCCTGCGTGAGAGCCGCCGTTGATCACGTTAAAGGCCTGAGACAAGGACAAGGCACAGACAGAGACAGGGATGAGGGCTTAGTGGAAAACAGGAGACAGCCCAGAGTAAACCAAACGTAAACCTGGTCTAACACAGGCCTGAAGCAAGAATAAACCCAAGACTAAACCAGAACTCGTATCAGGACAACTTCAAAACCAGCTGATGACCATGGCTCATGAACCCGGTTCAACCCTGGGTTTCTCTGTGGAGCTGAGAGTATGTTCATGAGAAATGAGTCTGGATTTCGTTTTCACAGAGATCTAACTTGATAGAAACCAAACCAGCTTCACTAAAAAATGAAGGGATAAACCTAAAATATCACTGTTCTCTTAGTCCAGCTTCAGAGGAGTCCAGATCAAGACTAAACAAGAACTCTATCTTGTTCTGGCCTAGATATAAACAGAGGTGTAAAGTACTTGAGTAAATGTACTTCGTTACTGTACTTAATTATTTTTTAAGCTACTTTCTACTTGAACTGAGTATCAAAAATATAAGCAACTTTTACACACATTACATTTTTGATTGAATACTTGTACTCTTTACTCCACTACATTTGAACTGACACTTAGCGTTACTCGCTACATTGTGTTTGTGCACGTCAAGTCAACTGTCTGCCGTGGCTTGTTTCTTGGGTGTAAGAGGCAATACCGCCATCTGCAGGCTACTGAAGGTACTGGATGCTTTTTGCCTAAATGCGTTACTCCGTTGTGAACGTAAATTAGCAGCCTGCCGAACGCCAAGGTGTTTCCCAAAAATGATCGATGGCTGCAGCCGATGAAGCCAGAGCCAGCTCTTCATGCAGTTTATTTTGTTTTGTTTTTGTTTGTCCATTTTACTGAAAATACCTTTTTTGAAAATGTTTTACGTATGCCTTTTTTGAGCACTTGAGTTTGACTTGGACAGACTTTTTTAATCTGTGTTTTTGTTCTGCCATGTCGAAATATTGAGGTGTTCAATTTCTTTTCTATATTAGGAAGTAAAACCTCATAAATAAACTTTCTTTTTCACTGACCTACAATAATAGTGTTGAGGTCTAGTGCATCTGAGCCAACATTCAGTACGAGTAAAATACTTAAGTACTTTTAAAATGGGATACTTTTACTCAAGTCGTATTTAAATTGGAGACTTGTAACTTGTAGTGGAGTCATTTCTACAGTAAGGTATCTGTACTTTTATTTCAGGCTTTCAGGTACTCTTTACACCTCTGGATATAAACCAGACCTAAACTCAGGATTAAACCAGAACTAAACTAGATGTAAGGCAGGTCTAAACTAGGACAAAACTGAGGACTTAAGATAGAAAACTAAGACTAAACCAGAACTAAACAAAGACTTGACCTAGGACAAGACTAGGACTAAGCCCAATGCTAAACCCGGACTTTCTGAAAATAAACCAGGACATGTTTATTTTAAGACTCGGGGCAAAAACTGAACCATAAATACCATCTCTAATCCGGGACTAGATCTAAACTATACAAGGTCTAATCCAAGATTTAACCCAGGTATAAACCAGGACTAAACAAAGACAAGGACCAAACCCAAGACTAAACCAGGACTCAAACAAGGTCAACCAGCTAAACCAATAAGACTAAATCAGGTCTGGACCAGGTCTAAACAAAATCTGAATCAGGGACAAAAACAGAAGAAAAAGAAGGACTAAACCTAGAACTAAAGCAGACTTAAACTAAACCAGGTCTAACCCCAGTCTTAGTCCCTCACCGGAACGGGCAGCACCAGCTCGGTGTTCCCGGCCAGGTCTGCGATGTGACGATACAGAGGGACGTCCTTCTCAGCGGCTCCGGCTTTACACACGGCCAGAGACACGCCCAGGATCGCATTGGCCCCGAACTGAGCTGTGACACAAAACCCAAAAATATACTTCAATCTTACTTTAACAGAGTATTTAAACAGATTTAAAGGCCTTCTACTGTTTTCCTCTCCCAAATATCTCTCGACTGTTACAGTTTGTCTGAAATGATTAGTTGTAGATTACAAACTGAGGAATGACCAGTGTTTATAAAAGAAAGTAAATTGTTCTGACGTGGGCTTTACTGTAATCTGTGATTCTGAAAGTAAAAGCCTCCTCTGATTGGTTGTTTAAATAGATGTAGGTTTTGAACTCACATTTGTTTTCTGTGCCGTCCATCTCGATCATCATGTTGTCCAGCTGCTCCTGCTCCACCACACTGATGCCCTGAGCAAACACAGGGGCACTTATCACAATGTTGCCCTGTTCAAATGACTACATGTTCTGTTTTGGCAACTTATTAAGGCTTTTGAAAATGATCAGGGGGTTATCACACCAGCGCTGTTTGGGCTGGACTTTCAGATTTTCCTGTTTGGTTTGAACTAAGTTGTCAGACCAAACAGCTGCTCTATGGTCTCGGTCTGGTTCAGACTTGAGACCAAAAGCACAAAGTGGCAGACAAGAAAACACAAAGAGCCAACAGAGGAAAACAGGGAAAATTTATATAAGTCGGGTTTAAAAATACACTAGACTCACAGATTACATTGCTTTCTGTTTTGTATGTTTCTATTTTTCTCTTTACTCTGCTGCAGATGCCTCCGAGCCGTTTCCTAAAGAGCATTATAGTCATTTAAATCATGTTTGTATTAATTCTATATTAATTATAACATATCTCTAAAGGCCCTACTCCAGTCTGATTATTGTATTTCTCTGTAAGAATGAGCCTCTGCAGAGACACTTTCACAGTAAACGCCCTGAACAGGAGACAGGACCACAGTGAACACAGCGTCAGTCCAAAAGTTTGCTTTTTAAATCTGTAGAGTGAAAACAAACGTTGAAACGAAACAAAACAAAGGAATACCAGGTAAGAAAATGTTCTTATTGTGACTTGCAGGTGTTGAAAACCAACATAAAAAGGTGATATCAGTAAAGAGAGTACTATATAGGGATTAGGGAGAGGTACTCGTACTTCCCACAAACAGTCGTCTGCATCTACGTCTTTCATAATTTCTGTGCCTGAAGCTTTTGTGATCAACAGGGCTGTAGTAAATCTGACTCACTGAGGCAATAAGAGCCGGGCCCAGAGTGTCGTTGATGTGTCCCACTGCCTTCAACACTCCTGCAACAAAAAACGATCACATTCAGAAAGAGAAACCAAACCTACTGCTTTTTCAAGTCCGATGAGAAAAAGAGTGTGTCTCGTACCTTTTCCATTGTAGCGGCTCTTGTCTCCATCCCTCAGCTCCAGAGCCTCATAGATCCCTGTGGACGCTCCGCTGGGAACCGCAGCTCGGAACAGACCTGAACCAGAAATAACAATTACTGTCAAGGCAAATCCATCTAAAACCTGTTCAAATCCATCTAAAACCTGTTCAAATCCAACTAAACCCTTTTCAAATCCACCTAAAACCTGTTTAAATAAATCTAAAACCTGTTCAAATCCAACTTAAACCTGTTCAAATCCATCTTAAACCTGTTCAAATTCACTTAAAACCTGTTTAAATCAATCTAAAACCTGTTCAAATCCAACTAAAACCTGTTTAAATCAATCTAAAACCTGTTTAAATCCATCTAAAATCTGATTGTCGACCCCTGGAAATCAAATATGTCCCTCTTTGAAAAAGGTTTGGACACTCTTGTTATAAACCCTTAGTAATGAAAACCGGACGGTACTTTTGATAAAATCATATTGAATCTAGTGAGAAATGCTGGGAGTAAACAGAGGTCAAATGAAGGATACTTTAGAACTGTCAGAACTCAGATGTTCTTTGCACTGACGACTATGACCAAGCGGCTGGTGTCACCTTTCTCTGTGCGAAGGTCCACCTCCACAGTGGGGTTCCCTCTGGAGTCCAGGATCTCTCGGGCAACGATGCTGACAATCGACATCCTGCGAGAGAAAGAAGGAAGGAAACTGTCAAACACCAGCTTTGGTTAGGCTCGATTGTTTGTAAGAACAGGTTTAGTCAATGATACAAATTAGGCACAAACTGTGATTGTTACAGCTCAAACAGACAGATACATGTCTTCATGAAAAACATCTCAGGACTTGGTGATCATGTTCAGTGCCGCTGCCTCGTTTCCTGGAGAAACGGCTCAGATGTAACCGAGACTGTCCTCAGAGAACGGCTTTGAAAAACAGCTCCAGCTCAGGAGCTTTCACACAAATAGGACACGGAACGTCACTCCTTTAGGATCTACAACACAACGCAGCACCAACTTTCACCAAACTATTGAAAACTGAAACAAAACACAAAGTCTGGCCAGACAGAATCCCACTTTTAATGACAGATTATTCCTCTCTCATTAAAGAGACTTTAAGAATCATAAAGTAAACTGCTCGGAGAGGTGTGTGTATATCCCGCAGAGGGAGGTGTCTAACCGGAAGTCCACAGTCATTGGTCAATAGCTGTTGAGAGTGTGACTCAGGATCATTAACTATTATTAGCATAACCTTCTGAAGGGAACTGAAAAACTGGAACAAACTGAATTAAGTTATATTGCAGTCTGTTTAATTGTGAGTCTCACCAAAAATGTTTTACAGATTCTAATTATATTCAAGCTTCATGTGGTTAATTACAATTGTAAAGGCTATTACTGAATTAATAGAACTAGTGTTTGGAATTAAACACCAGCAGAGTCAGATCAGGGGCAGCATTAATAAAGTGTGATTGTATCACAAGTGGGACAGTGTTGGGTTGCATCTACATCTTTGTAATAAAATGTTGATTGGTTATTGTGGCTTGTGGGTGGGTTATTAAATAATATAAATGGCTGTTTCTGTAGCAGCTTTTGTTGGGCTTTTCTCTCTGACATCTCTCGATATTGAAGTGAAGACGATTGCATTAAGCACAAAACATCTTTCTTCTTCACCTTTTATTAGACATTAACTTCAGTTTCTGATGTTGGGCTTCTAAAAAAAACACATCACAGTGACTAAAGACGAGTTTAATTCACTTTTCCTGTTCATCCACAATAAAAGCACTAAAAGTACTAACATAAGACAGCTTCATCCTTTAACATTTTATTTTATCATTTAATTCACTTAAAAAATACGACATAAAAGCCCTTTCCTCTTTCACACGAGGGACCCAGCGGTTGATGGGATTAAAATCGGACTCTGTTTGACAATTTAAACCCTTTCTTGTTCGGTATTATTAGCCCGTCCCTGTCACATCCTTATATCAGACCTGTTCATCTTCTTGGTGGGAGTTTCCCCGCCTTTTTATTTTTCTCTCATTGAAATTCGTGGCACGCAGCTCTGCAACGATAACTCCAAACCTCTGCGCCGTATGAATACTTCATCGATCTCGAGCTAAATCGGGCTCAGTGCTGCTTTCAGGGAGCTGTCGTTTTGAGGACAGAGGCTCAGCGCTCACAGAGAGGCTCTTCCTTATGTCTCCTACTGCCTCCTACTGTCTCCTACTGTCTTCTACTGTCTTCTAATGTCTCCTACTGTCTTCTACTGTCTCCTAATGTCTTCTACTGTCTCCTACTGTCTCTGTACTGTCTCCTACTGTCTCCTACTGTCTCTGTACTGTCTCCTACTGCCTCCTACTGTCTCCTACTGTCTTCTACTGTCTCCTACTGTCTCTGTACTGTCTCCTACTGTCTTCTACTGTCTCCTAATGTCTCCTGCTGCCTCGTACTGTCTCCTAATGTCTCCTACTGTCTTCTACTGTCTCCTACTGTCTCTGTACTGTCTCCTACTGTCTCCTACTGTCTCTGTACTGTCTCCTACTGCCTCCTACTGTCTCCTACTGTCTTCTACTGTCTCCTACTGTCTCTGTACTGTCTCCTACTGTCTTCTACTGTCTCCTAATGTCTCCTGCTGCCTCGTACTGTCTCCTAATGTCTCCTACTGTCTTCTACTGTCTCCTAATGTCTTCTACTGTCTCCTAATGTCTTCTACTGCCTCCTACTGTCTCCTACTGCCTCCTACTGTCTCCTACTGTCTTCTACTGCCTCCTACTGTCTCCTACTGCCTCCTACTGTCTCCTACTGTCTCCTAATGTCTTCTACTACCTCCTACTGTCTCCTACTGTCTCCCACTGCTTCCTACTGTCTTCTACTGTCTCCTACTGCCTCCTACTGTCTCCTACTGTCTTCTACTGTCTCATAATGTCTCCTACTGCCTCCTACTGTCTCCTACTGTCTTCTACTGTCTCCTAATGTCTTCTACTGTCTCCTAATGTCTTCTACTGCCTCCTACTGTCTCCTACTGTCTCCTACTGTCTCCTACTGTCTTCTACTGTCTCCTACTGTCTTCTACTGTCTCCTAATGTCTTCTACTGTCTCCTAATGTCTTCTACTGCCTCCTACTGTCTCCTACTGTCTCCTACTGTCTCCTACTGTCTCCTACTGTCTTCTACTGTCTCCTACTGTCTCCTACTGTCTCCTACTGTCTTCTACTGTCTCCTAATGTCTTCTACTGTCTCCTAATGTCTTCTACTGCCTCCTACTGTCTCCTACTGCCTCCTACTGTCTCCTACTGTCTTCTACTGCCTCCTACTGTCTCCTACTGCCTCCTACTGTCTCCTACTGTCTCCTAATGTCTTCTACTACCTCCTACTGTCTCCTACTGTCTCCCACTGCTTCCTACTGTCTTCTACTGTCTCCTACTGCCTCCTACTGTCTCCTACTGTCTTCTACTGTCTCATAATGTCTCCTACTGCCTCCTACTGTCTCCTACTGTCTTCTACTGTCTCCTAATGTCTCCTACTGTCTCCTACTGTCTCCCACTGCTTCCTACTGTCTTCTACTGTCTCCTACTGCCTCCTACTGTCTCCTACTGTCTTCTACTGTCTCATAATGTCTCCTACTGCCTCCTACTGTCTCCTACTGTCTTCTACTGTCTCCTAATGTCTTCTACTGTCTCCTACTGTCTTCTACTGTCTCATAATGTCTCCTACTGCCTCCTACTGTCTCCTACTGTCTCCTACTGTCTCCTACTGTCTTCTACTGTCTCCTAATGTCTCCTACTGTCTCTGTACTGTCTCCTACTGTCTCCTACTGTCTCCTACTGCCTCCTACTGTCTCCTACTGTCTTCTACTGCCTCCCACTGTCTCCTACTGTCTTCTACTGTCTCCTACTGTCTCCTACTGCCTCCGAGGCAGTATCCTACTGCCTCCTACTGTCTCCTAATGTCTCCTACTGTCTCTGTACTGTCTCCTCCTGCCTTCTACTACATCCTACTGCCTCCTACTGCCTCTCACTGTCTCCTACTGCATTCTACTGTCTCCTACTGCCTCCCACTGTCTCCTACACTGTCTCTGTTCTGTCTCCTACTGCCTCCCACTGTCTCCTACACTGTCTCCTACTGTCTCCCACTGTCTCCTACACTGTCTCTGTTCTGTCTCCTAGACCAAACTGTAAAACTGCCATGATATTTTACACACTGCACTTTCATATTGAATTGTGTCATTGGGGTCATTATTTCCTGTTCTTTTTCCTACGGCTGCCCAGAGAGGACATCTCTCATCACATAACTCCACTGATAACAGCTGTAATAGGTGCTCACAGGCTGAAGAAAGGACTCTGCAAACTCCCTTCCTTCACTGTTTCTCCGTCTCATTAGAAACGCGGCTTTGAACAATTGTTCTCTCAAACTGAACACTTTTATGTCAAAATGTCGTGGTTAGCATTTTAGCAGAGCTGACCTTTCAGCATTTCTCTAATCTTTCTGATCCTCACTATTGTTCCCAAAAACCTGCTGAAAACCCTCTTCCCTGCACCTGTCTTTTGCCTCGTTTAATGTCTTTACTCAGCATTGTTTCGATTTAGCTCTGAGTGCCGTCTTTGGCCCAGATCCTCTGTAGTCGACACCAGGACTTGTGCTTATTCAGGTCTAACACTCAGCCACAGGGGGACGACGTGTCAGCAGAAATACGTCTAAAAGAAGCTCAGTGGGAGGTGATGAGCAGCTTCAGGACGTGGCCCCACCCTGTCGTACTGCGGAGGTGCACTGTCTCCTAAAGATGGAGCTAACAGTAAATCAGCAGAGTGGGCTTTTACCGGAGAGACGATTGGACTGAGCAAGCAAGAAGACTCGGGAGCATCATTTAAACTTTGCTTTGTCATCTTAATTTACAGTCCGATGTTTCCAAACAGTGCTGAATAAAGAAAGGGGAGGAGAAACTCACTGCAAAGTAAGGATCTTAAGAGGTCAAATGAGTGCAAGAGGCTGAAATATCTGCAACAAACCTTTTTCTCAAGATCTTTGAATTTCTGCCAGAAGTAGGTTTCAAGGTATCCCACGGTTTTAAAACCACGAATACTTTGATAAAGCCTTGTTGTATTATGACAACTATGATGTGTGGGCTCACATTTCATTTGAACCATACCAGTGCGTATGTTTGGTGGCACGGAGGTGTTTCTGGAGCGTTCACATTTCTCCAATTGAACCGCACTGACAGAGCTACCACCAGAGTCTGTTTGAACCGCTCCAAAGTGTGAACTCACCCTTAGACACAGCAGAGACAGACAGACAACCTTTCACTCTCACATTCATTCAGGACCATTTAGATTGACCAAATTGACCTGAACACCTGCATATCTTGGACTTGGACCCTTTTTGGAAATTAAAACTGACTTGTACAGTTCTGCTCTGGTGAAAAAGGCTCAATTTCTCCAAATAAATATCTACAGTACATAATCCTCTCCAATAATGTTATCACAAACTTTCATTATTATTCAAACTGGGACTAAAACGCGCTCCATACATGTGTTTGATTTAGAAGAATGTGTTGCTACATGAACAGCACAGCCCCCGCTCTCCTCTGAGTGTGGTGCCCTCGTTACTGCCTCCGTGTGAAGTCAGTGCACGTCGCTGGTGTTACGTAAGCTCTCCTCCAGCAGCAGCAGCGAGGAGCAAGAGGAGGGGGCACCACACCTAACGGAGACTGCAGCGCTCAGCAGAAAACAGCCTCAGAGAGAAAAACACCACACGAGAGGAAACCGATCGATGACGAACGGATGAATGAACCGGTGATGTCAGGAACAAGGGACAACATTAGAGCAGATACACGATGTTAGAAGTAATGTGCAGGGAATACACACAAAGACAACAAGGACATGGCACGGAGACATAGAAATGAGACGCTTGAATGTATTTTAGATAATAGGAATTGACTACTAGAGCTAATAGTCTATCTTCCACAGTGACTTTCTGTTTTATTCAACAAACAATGGTCAAAGCGGCAAATAAAAGCAGTCTGAACCTGGTCTAAGACTGGACTTGGACTGTTTAAATTGTTTTATTGTCCCCTTGTATCCATTACAGTGTGTTGTAGACTGGCTCTGGTCTTGATTCAGTCTTGACCTGGTCTCGCCCTGACATGGTCTTGGTCTTGTTTTAGTCTCGATATGCTCTGGTCTCGGTTTTGACATCAATAGGAAGAGTTTTGGACCTCAGTACGTCTTGTGCAAAAGAATATAATCTGTAATTATACAGAAATAAAACTGATCTATTTTATTTTTCAATTTGTACTAATGTTGAGTAACATAAAACCTTTTAATGGTACATTGTGTGACATGTTGTAGTTTACAGTCAATATTACATTTTTAATAGTCTCTGATGAGAATAAGTCATTGTGTGAGAAAAAATAAATTCCCAGGTTTTAAAGATGGAGGTTGTTTTTCAGACTTTTTTCACTTGAAGAACTGGAATATTACTGTTACTGTTAGTGTAATATTTGCTGCAATAAACAGACTCCAGGTGACAACTAATGTTAATCCTATATTATATAAACTGCATTCAGACAAGAGTTAATGTGCAATATGTAAATATGTGAGATCATGACCTTGTTCTGTGTTAATGTGTCGGACCAGAATCTTTTTTACCTGAGTTCTTTATTTTTACATCATGTGCTTTTTCACAAAAATGTTCTGTAAAACCCAATGGAACCAGCCATTAGTTCCTGTTCATGTTCCTACAGGAGCCCAGAGAGGACAAACTGAGCCCAGAGAGGACAAACTAAGCACTGCTGGAGGAGAAGCACACATTCCTACTGAAGGTTTATGACATTTCTATTTTTTCTGGGTTTGTTCATTGACAACATCATGTCCCTGCCTGGATTATGTATATATTATGGATTATGTTGAAATCCCATGTTTTATTTGGGGCGTAAATGTTTCTGGTCCCTGTGTAAGAAACCAGAAACATATTCAATGGTAATTATATAACGGAGGGTCAGTAACAGTATGTGCTTGGCTCTAATGGAAACAGCGAGTGCAGGAGAGAACAGGGGGCGACGGAGGACAGAAGGTAAATAAATAATGAACTGAACGTTTGAAGCAGAAATGGAGGAGGAACAGAAGGCTTCCTCACATGGACGACACACACAGAGACAGAGAGAGACCGGAAGTGCAGTCGTCTCTCACTTGTGCAGCGATGGGGCTGTATTTATGAAGATGCAGAGCTGTAAATCTCTCAGATGTAACACACTGTTCACAGCCACAACACAACCACAAAGCGTAAATTACACTTTATAAACACGTTTCCACAGAGGACACTTATTGAAGAGCTGGTTTCTGGATTAAAGATCACTTATCACTTTTGGTTCAGGAGAAGGGAATAAAAAGAAAAGAAATGGTAAATGTCACAATCTTACGGGCATTTTACTTTGAAAGATTAACCCCACACTGAATTTTGAGTCTGAAAGCCAAAAGTGCTGCGACCTACTTAAAAATCAAAAATCCTGAGAGGCCATTGCAATGTCAACTTTCAAAATCAAGACCAAGTATTTCCCTTAAGATTCTAGTCACAATCTGAACAAACATAATTATTTTGACACTAGAGAGAAGAAGACATTTATCATGGACCTAAAATTCCACAGTACTTTATGTAGACAACCTGGCATTCCCTGCAGTTCCTTTGCGGCCCACCGTTTGGAAATGGCTGATCTAATGAAACTATAGCTGTAAATAAAAGTAGATTGTAATTCATTCAGTCGTGTGGCCAATATATTCACACAACACTCTGTTCTTGTGTTGATAAATAAAATAATAAAAATGGAGCTTCCTTTTGGCGCATACCCTATTAGGACATCCCTCCGTAGTTGTGACATGAGAAACATAATTATTAACACCATAATACACTGTCATTAATCTCAATCCAAATGTCAAACCTGCACAGAAAGCTTTTATAATATGGATTTTTTTATGGCCAATAAAAAATGCTGTGTTACAAAATACATCTCAGCAAAGTCACACAGGGTCAGCCATTTTTAAAGACCCCCCAAAAAACAACCATGAATATTCCCCATTGACTGCATTCACAAACAAACCTTCACAAAACCGTTCCACGCACCAAGAGCAGAACTGACCCATTTTACAATCATTATATATATATTATAGTTCTGTGGCATTTCATTTTCTGCTTTCTGCTTTCAAACATAGCTACTGTCTTCACACATGTCTGCAGTGGCTTGTGCTTAAATATTAAAGCCATAAAACATGCCAACCACAGATAAAAGACTGGATGCAATGAATAATCCATAGAGATGAATAGATATATGAGGAATATGCCATAAAATGGAGCAGAATGCATCACAATCCAAAGCACCACTTTCCTGGACAGAGGAATAAGACAATACGCGGAAAAACAATGCATGCATAACAATAAGACGGTGCTATTTACCTGCCGCCTGTGTCTGTCTGTGCCTCTCACAGCGAACGAGTGCAGAGAAAAGGGAGGAGAGAGATAGAGAGAGCACGAGGAGGAAGAGGAGGAAGAGGGGGAGGGGAGATGAGTCAGAATGGAGAGAGTGCAGAGGAGGGGAATTAAAGGAAGGATGGATGGAGGGGTAAAGATGGGGTGCACAGGAGGAGAGGATGTATAAATAAAGCAGTCGTCTGCAGGGATTGGTGCAGTGGGGTTCACTCGATGTATGTGTCGTTACATAATCCATCTTTCTCTGGCCTCTGTGTGGGATCTGCAGTCGATACAGAAACGAGAACCTGTTCTAAAGGTGCCATGATTTAATGTCTCGTACGAAAAACTGATGAGCTGGAAGTGCTGCAGTCAGGTGTAATTCAGAGTTCTGTAGCACATTGTAAACACTAGAGCAGCTTCTGGGTGATTAATTAGTTAATGAGGTCACTAAAGTCTTACTGGTGGAATAATAGCACACGTTATTACAGCTGGGTCTGCTGACTACCATGTTTGCAAAGGTCATGTGTTTCAGATGAAAGCATGGAGGTGATTGGACGAAGCACCTCCATGCTTTCATTTTATCCAATCAGAGCAAATCCAAGTTTACTTTGTTTAACACCGGCGTCACAGTTTTACACAAGAACGAAACAAAAACACCTCCTCGGCCGGATTTAAAGGTTTGTGTTTTTGTAAACGTGAGGCCAATCCACAATCTTAGAGTCTTTAATAACAAGAAATAAATCAAAGATGGCTATTCCCTTTATGAACATATTATAACAAATAAATATAGTTTCCCACTCTACCATGTGACCAGAATGTACACTACAAACTAAAAATCACCCCATTCCAAAAAGGATTTAACCAGTAAACTTGTAAAATCTGTCAAGTCAAAGACAACGTATTCTCTCACTTCAACCTGCCACTTGATATAAATCAACTTACGTTATTTTGAGAAAATTAACCAGCTTTGTGACAGTAGAAATCTAGACCTAATAAATAAACCAAACATAAAGGTCATTTTTATAGTGCTATGACCTTTACAACACATTTATATATCTGCAGAAAGCTATGGATTTTTGCAGCGTTGTGTACAGACATATAGATCCCTGTGCTTTGTGAGACTGGTCTGATGTCCTTGCTCTAAAAACAGAGCTCTGGAGCTGTAATGGTCGACCGCAGGGTAACAGTGATACACATTGACAGGGCACAGGTCGGTCGTCTTCATGCTGCGTTTGAGTGCGTCCGGGCAGGTGCTTCGTGTGTATGTGTGTCTGAGTGTGAGCGCGTCAGATAATCTATAATTAAATTCATGGGTTTAATGGGATTATGTTTGGGAGATGAGAGCGGCGTCCTTGACATGAAGCACGTTAACAGGCTCACATGACACTGAAATACACAACGGTGCTTTTGGGAGTCACTTAAATACTATTATAAAGAAGCTGAGACATGTTTCTTCTGAAGGGTTATCACATTATTAACAGTAAAACAGTCCCTAATTGTCAGTGCTGCCACGTCTTTGGTCCAAACTGGATGCAGGTCCAAATCAGAAACTGGGCTTGGAGCAGTACAAGATGGATTTTTGTGAGTTTGAGTTAAATCCTGTAAATCCTGCTGCTGCACAAGGTTATATCTAATGGGTCAAAATTAGAAAAAAAGGGAATGGAAATCAATAAGGAGACACACGTTGATTGTATTTTGAGTCGAATACGTTGAAGGCTATAACTGATCAAAAACAGACACCGTTGTGTTAAAAAAAGAACAGAATTGCTGTAAGTTGTTAGTATTTGTTCTTGCTCCAGCCTCTATGTGTGGTGTTTGGTTTGGTGACTGTATGTGTGGTGTGTAAATGCTTGTGTAAAGACTGGGTGTGGCATTGGGTGCAAGGACATATAGAGCTCTCGGGTGCAGGAACAGGGATTGGGTGAGCACACAGACCGTACAGCTTTACTAAACTACACAATTTGCAACAATTCTCTGAAATCTGACAGTGTGGTATATGTTTGTCTCTAATTTTTGTTTCTTCTGACAATTCTTAACAAAACATTGCACTCTCAATGTGTCCATATGTACTTTATTTAATGAATCGTCTTTGATAAGATAAGAGGCTTTATTGTCATTGGACTGAAATGAAACTGAAGTGGCCCATCTGACCAGTGCAGAGAGACTTAAACTAGAAGCACACAAACACACATAATAAAAACAAAAAATTCTCAATTTAAAAATAGTTACATTGCATGTTAAATCCTGATCCTTGATCTTGACACCCATTTAAAGCAACAATATACAATTTTGCAAAAACTAACTTACTGCTCTTGTTACAGGGGCTTCAGACCAAGAGCTTCAGGTGAGGTCTTGGCTAAAAATGTAGACTTCGAGACAAAACTTAAGCTGCATTACCCCACCTTCGACAACTGTTGAAGGTGGGGTAATGCAAACAACAGTTTGACACAAAATAATAAGATATTCCATCAATCTAAAGTCTAGAGCTGACCTTAAACTTCTGTCTCTGAGTTCAGTTTGCACAGCTGTAATGGCACCTTTTATTTATTTAGTCTTGTCTTGTCTTATTAGTTGTTTGTCGTATTTTGCAGCATGTCTTTTGTTCCGAGACAAATTTCTCCCAAAGATACAAATAAAGTAACCCTACCTTCCCTTCAGTGTCAGACCAACGTGATCCTGTAATCCTCTCGTGAATTTTCTCTTCTCTTTCTTCTATTCATGTGTTTTTTTTTGTAAATATAGACTTATTTAGAGTTGTGTATTTGTTGTCTGCACTGCATTTTAATTTCCACAAACTAACCCCAGAAGGTCGTGTAGCGAGGACACAGCGATGAGAAGTGTGTGAAGTGTGAGCCGCAGTGAAGAGGGCTCTGCATCGTAACAATCTTATTTCTGCTGAAGTGGCCTTAACCTCAGTGACCTGCAGCAGCGGCCCTCTGTCCTCGAATGAATGAGACGCTTCATTAAAAGGACATAAGGAGGAAATGTCAAGAGGGAAAGACACTATAGACCAGTGTTTAAAGGGATTTATTTAGCTGTCTTCAGACTAGCTCTTATTAAAACAATACAGTGGAAGGTTATAAGTTTAATCTTATTGATTTTTTCTTATTACCCAATCACTAAACATTTTGTTTTTTGGGAATAAACTTATTCTATTTGTTTTGTAACCACTGTGTATTTATTTTTTTGTCTTTGTTTTGTCTGATTTAAATTATATTCGTAGATTGACCATAAGGTTTTGTCTCCCTCTAGTGGACACGTCGTTCCAATCAAACTCAATCTGAGCTACGAATTACTTTTTCCTCACTTAGACCACGTGACCACAAATATTAGATTACTCTTGTGGAGATGATTTGACAAAATACACAACACAAAACATGTTTCAGAACAGAATACGTTTTTGACTCTCAAAGGAAATTGTTCAGTTTCTCTGTCTCTGGGGTCGAAATGAAAAAAGCTGTAAAAAACAATAAAGCACATCTAAAAATCAAACTTAAAAGAATAAGTGAAGAAAGAGACAACAGTAAGACGACAGATTATGTGCAAAAACAGCAGCAATATTTTATAAAAAAAAAGAAGTGACTCACTGAGACAGGTACCTTTTGTGTCGCCCTCAATTACCAAGACTTTTTAAATATAAATAACACAATGTGTCTCTAGACTTATGGAATTATAAAACTAAATGTCTTTAAGATTAAATGACAGTCACATTCAACATCCGTTTTTCTTTCAACAAAAAAGACAGAAAAGTACTTCTGCATTTTATTTTGTTTGTCTGTTTTTAGAATTAGAATTATCAGAATATTATTTTTCTACTGTTTTGGCTCTGCTCTGTTCAACACTGGCTCTGCTGATTGTTTTGTTCAGTTTAAAGTTTGGGTCTAGTCTGAGACAAAAAAAAATATGTGAAATGTGGTTCTTTTGTAACAAATAAAATCGAATCAGCCTTATAGCCTTGCATATCTGTTTAAAAAAAATATTATTTATTTCTTAACACTTATTTTATTTGAAATCATCTTATTAATCAAATTATAAAGGGTTTTCTACTGTGTTCCAGGAAGACACAAAGTGGAAAATATTGCCAAAAGTTGGAAAATGTTCCAACAAACACAAATTTCGAATTAAAACACTTTTGAAATTAAAAGAACAAAAGTGTCTGTCAGCAGCTGTATGTATAAAAAATACATACATAAAGAATACATAAATCCTGAGCGTAAACGCAGAAGGAAGCAGGAAGCGCTGATCTTTCCTTCTTCGTCTCAGTGTTTCGAGCAGTTTACAGGAAGCAGCTGCGGAGAGACGAGGTAAGAGCTGTCACTGCCAGATTTTACAGATTTATTCAAGAAAAACCTTCAAAGGCCAACAGCTAATCCGTAGTAAACATTTAGACAACTTCTATCATCGTTACAGATTATTTAAAGTGTTAGCCGATAGGAGCTAACTGAGCTAACCGGTCAAAAAGCTAACTTCAGTTTTGATTTCACTTAAAGTTTTTTTGCTTTTAAATCTTAGCTTTAAACCAAACGAAAGGATGAATGACTTTTAAACCATTTCTCACAAGGGTTTTGACGTTTTATTGTGATTAAACCCGGTAATGTTACATTCTACTAACTTTTTCCAGAAGTTGATTAAACGCTGCTTCATTGAACATTCCTTATAACTTAAGTTAATCGAAAACTAACCACTGTCAAAGGCTAAATTAAACGAAACTCAACTGGTTAAAATATGTGTTAACAATCTGTTAGATAAGACGACCTGTTTTGAGATTGATATCTTGCATTCTTGAGTTTTTGACGTAATCATTTAATCGAGTATTAATTGGTGAATTAGCTGTACTTTTACCACATTAACAGTTATCCTGTCTTTTCTTTTGTGAGAACAGCAGTTAGACCAACATATGCACGCAAAATGATATGAAATTACTACTATATCATTCAGAGCACGTTATTAAACCTAAAAAAAGAGTTTAATCAGTTAAATTCATTCATAGATCGTTCTGTAATCGAGTAGTGGGCAATTAACGTGGAAATAGTTGAAATTGGAAGCCTGTAGATGACTATTAGGGGTGAAAGAAATGTTGTCAGTGCAAATAGTAGAAAATGATAAAGAATTTTGGGCTAATGCTGTTTAAAATCTCAAGACTAGCCCTAATATGTGGCCAGTTCATTGGACATCAGCTGTTTCTCAAATTGTCTTGAGGAAAAAAAACGGACCCATTGTGGCTCTTAATGAAGTGAAAAAAGGGGAATGTGTGCAGCTCAGCTGTTGTTGCGATGGATAAACCCTGTGCTGTTTTTTCTGGTGTTTACTGTTTCTCAGCTGAAACACAAGACAAGAAGTCACAAAGAAGTCACGACTAAATGTGACTAAATGTGACTAAATGTGACTAAATGTGACAATGACTCAGCTTCTACCTAATGCAAATAAATGACCCATTGAGTAACATATGTAAATGTTGTTTTTTGATTTGGTTTGAAAATAGATTCATGATTATAAAAATGTGATGTACGGGGAAACGAGGACATTGTATTTAGTCTGAAATCACTTTTATTGCAATTTTTAATTGGAGCATTGCAGTATTTTTTCTTAATGGCAGTTACCTTCAAAGCCAAATAACTAATACTCAATAAGAATGTTTGTTTTTAATAATAATATTAATAGAAACTATAATAAGTTTGATTGAAACTGTCCTAAAAAAAGAGAAATTACCATTACAAATGTAAACTATTATTATTATTATTATTATTATTAAATCACTCAAAGTAAATGAAATCATACTTTGTCACTGCTGTGTCTAAATTTTAAATTTAAATTTTTTATTTCAGGGCAATAAATAGAAATCTTCTGAGCCAAAAGTATTGTTTGTTTTTTTTTTTTTTTTTGCCTGTTCAGATACAGCTTTGTCACATGTTCGTAGCTCTGTTTGTATATTTTATCAGTTTATTTCTTTCTTTTCTTTAGATGCAGACGATAAAGTGTGTGGTGGTGGGTGACGGTGCAGTGGGGAAGACCTGTCTGCTCATCTCTTACACGACCAACAAGTTCCCTTCAGAGTATGTTCCCACTGTAAGTAACCAGCTAAGAGAGTTTAGATTTTATTTTTTATTTTTTATTTTTATTTATTTTTTATTTTTTTTTATATTTTAATTTATTAACCAATTCTCTTTATCGTTTCTCGTTGTTTCCAAAATTTGGAAACCCCTCAATGTATTCTGGACACTTTTGGACTCTGGTTTCTAAAAAGCTTCTCAAATATAGACCAATACAAAGAGTGTTATTTTGCAGTGACCAGCAGCATTGGTTTTTATACCGTTTCCCCTGTGTTTTCTGTGGAGCCTGAGCTGCTGAACTATGTTTGGTATGTGACAGACTGATGACTCTGAACTGATGAGTAGCTCTCCAGTTTTCCACCGGGACCCGTCCTGTTTGTGGTCAGCAGTGTGCGCTCACAGAGAAATACTGCTGACTCATGAGTGGGCTCTTCCCGTCTCTGTCTAGGACTAACACCCCAACACAACTACACCACATGCAACATAAATACAGTTATATTTGCATAAAGGTCTTATGAAATTAGGTTTTAAGAAGAGATTTACTCTTAAGTGGCAAACTTAATTTAATATCCACATTGCAAAGAACTACTTGAATCTCATTAACATCGTATTAACATTGTTGTGTCGTGTCGCTGCACATTATTAGCAAAACATGTGACTAGACTTGGGACAGTATGAGATTAAATGATAAATATTTACATAATTCCAAATACATGCATCAATTCAAGTATTTGAGTTGCTCAAAATAAAAGTCCCATGAAACATGGATTTAGCCGTTGTTCATTTGAAAATGTCAAGTTTGATTTGAGAGAATCTGCAGCAGCACTTTCCACCTTTTGTTGTCAAAATACAGCCTTTTTCAGTGCTGCTATTTTTATAAAATGATTCAGTTCACGGCAGAGACACTGTGCAACACTTTACAAAGACGCATCTGCTCAGACTGAAAGGATTTACCTGCAGTGTTTTTCTTTTTAGTCGTTTTCTTTGGTTTGATTCACATTAAAGGCACTGGGCCTGACATAAACTCAGAACCTACCGCCTAGAAGATGTCCTCTTTCCTGGTTCCTGGTTCCTAAAGTTTAACAGACTTTCTTGACCCACTTTTACATAACTGTCCCTTTTTGAGCCCAGGCTTTTCAGGTTTGTTTTGTTGCAGTCTACTGTGTTATTAATGAGTTTGTTTTGTAGTCACAGTGAAAGAGGAAATTGTGTCTGGTTTTTCAAATCTTACTCTCTGTATGTTTTCTGTCTCTTTCAGGTGTTCGATAACTACGCAGTGACGGTGATGATCGGTGGAGAGCCCTACACTCTGGGACTCTTCGACACTGCCGGTTAGGATTGCTAAAGGATGGAAAATTTTCCACATATTAAAACATTAGTGACAGAGTGATTTACAAACCGAGAAATCTAGGTTAAAGATTCTAGTTTGACAAAGCTACAGTCCATTTTTTATTGGGATGGAATAATTATAGTACATTTATCAAAACTTGGTGCTAGTTTTTACATTTTTTTATTTCTATTGCCATATGTGAGACAAATAAAATACTTATCAGTAGAATTTGTTCAGATAGAATTCCTACTGCAGGTGCACATAAACCCAGGAGTTGTGTGACTGATTGTGTCGTTATTTTTTCAGTTTTTTAAAAAGAAGTTGTGTGTGTTTTCAGGTCAGGAGGACTACGACAGACTGCGGCCGCTCAGTTACCCTCAAACAGACGTCTTCCTCGTGTGTTTCTCCGTCGTCTCACCCTCCTCCTACGAGAACGTCAAAGAGAAGGTTGGACTCTCTTTATCCCTCAACAGCACATGCTACTTGTAAACGAACCGATTCATTCTTAAGTTTGTCTGTTTTGTGTCAGTGGGTGCCGGAGATCTCGCACCACTGTCCCAACACGCCCTTCCTGCTGGTGGGGACTCAGGTCGACCTCAGGGAAGACACTAGCACTTTGGAGAAACTGGCCAAGAACAAGCAGCGAGCTCTGAGCGGAGAGAGCGGCGAGAAACTGGCCCGAGACCTGAGAGCCGTCAGATACGTCGAGTGTTCGGCTCTAACACAGGTAACACTCCAGACACAAGAGACCAGCTCTGTAAACTAGTTTCTCTATTTTTTTTTTTAATTCCATAATCCTCAAAAAAATGCTATGACCACTATCAGGACAAAAAAGTGGAGCTGACTCATGCCATATACAGGATGATGTTTAAAACTCATTTTCTAGAAGAATAGAGGAAAGTTGAATCGGTCAGTGGAGGGTAGATTTAGAGGAACCAGAGCTGTTACAGAAGCATTTGCAGAAGTGACGGCTGACTCCAAAACACGCAGCTTCCCATTAACTCTCATTCACTAAGAGCGTTTTCTCGCCTGAAAGTCTGCAGAACTCACACAGTATTAGTTTGGTCCATTATATAATATATCCATTGCATATAACAGACTTTCTCTGACGCTGTGTTTACTGTGGGCCTGTCTCCTGTAGGCGTTTACTGTGCTGAATGTGTCTCTGCAGAGTCTCATTTTACAGTTGAACTGGAGAAATACAATAATCAGACTGGACTAGGACATATTATTATTATTATTAATAAACATGTTTTAAATCACTAATGCTATTTAGGAAACTGTCTGCTTAGAGAGAAGCAAGAAAGATACAGCCATACAAAACAGAAAGGAATAGAATCTATTTGTTGTATGTGTTTTTAAACTTGACCGATATCAGTTTTGTCTGTTTACTTCCTCTGTTCACTCTTCTTCATGTGTTTAATCGGCCTTGACTTCCTGCGTTTGGTCTGAATAAGGCTGTACAAACACAACCTGCTCTGTCAGTCTTTCTTTGAAACTTTTACTCATACACTTCAAAAACCTACACCTGGATACGTGCAGTGATGTTATACACTCGCGACGTGGACTAAGTATACAGGATCTTTGACCTAAAAGAGTTTTGTCTCCATCTTTGGCTGATTTAAGCAAAGTCACTAGGATTCCAAATAATCTGCAGTCAGACACTTGACTTGACCAACCTGAAATAAAGATGCCAGGGAATGTTTACACTAATAGCAGGCTTTAATTAGAGCTTTCAGTTCAATGCATTCTCTCTCTGGGCACGTGTTTAGCTCAACTTGTTCTATCCACACCTGATATTTACCTGTGTCCTCCTGATTCCTCTCATTGTTTAAATGAATTGAATATGAGCCTTGTATTACTGATGAACCTTCTACAAAAGAATGTCATAACTCAGTGTGACGTGTTTGTCTTGTGACGGCAGAGAGGCCTGAAGAACGTGTTTGACGAGGCCATCCTTGCTGCTCTGGAGCCGCCCGACACCAAGTCCAAGAAACGCTGCGTCCTGCTGTAAGACCGGCCCCTGAAGATCCAGAAACGTGGATTATGTCTGAACGGGACAGAGGCGTGATCTAAAAAAGTTACGCTGCTCACATTGACGATTTAAAAAAAGGAGTGGACTGAGTGAGAAGGAAATAGTTTTTTTAATTTTTTAATTATAGTTTTATTGACAGTTTCCAAAACCCTACAGTGCACAGATTACCCACAAGACCATTAGGAAAACCTTCTTTTATTCTGCTGTTAAGGCTCTTTTATGCATTTTTTTGTCATCAATTTCTCCTGTGTGATGAGGCACTGTCTCTTTTTTTTATGCTGCTGTTCTGTAAAAAGAAAAGGACGCTAAGTTTCTCGTGCGACATGTTTCAGAAGCAGGTTTAGCCCAAACTCAGAGTTAAACGTGGAAAGAAGTAAACGCTGGGTTTTTAGTTCTTACAGGAAGTCACTCTGAACATAACCTGGTCTCTGCAGGTTTTGAGGGAGCTCTCTGATTGGACAATCTTAACAAATTCTCTTTATATTCACTTTACAAATTTTCTTCCCAATGAGCGTCCAAGGCACTGTGTTCCTGGCTCGTTAGTAACGGTCACTCCTTTTTTTTATTTTCAATAGTCAGTGAGTTTTTCTCTTTTTAAACAGTGCTTTCTTTAACTTTATTTGGGAGCGTGGTGACCAAACGGACGAGCTGTCGACGAGCTTGTACTGTGAGAACTTTTAAACTATCATGAAATGTGCACTCCTCATAAACAGAAGCAGAATGAGTAAAAAACAGGTATTATTCAACAGTGAACTTATATTTCTCATTGCTTGACTCAAAAATGTATCATTCAGACCATCACAATCATCTGAAGTCATTGGTTTACATGGAATAACACAGGGTTTGAGCCAAAGTTACATTTTAAGTGATGCTGTGGGATTTTTTTCAGTAGTTTTGTAAGTGGTACTTAAGTTAGTTTAGATTACTGTTTGGACTGGAGAACTGTCTAGACTTGAAGAGTTGTACAGCTGCATACGAGTGGTCTATGTCAGAGAAATGGAGCATTTTAAACAAAAGCAGTCTTTCTTAAACAAATAGAAGAGGCTGCTCTGTTATGGCCAATATCACAATTACAATTCTGAACTCTGAAGCTGGACTGGACGGGTTTAGCTCTGGTGTTTTTCAGGATAACAAAGAAGTAGATCTCTGTGGAAACTTACAAAGAGAAAGAGAAACTAGCTGTCTGGAGCGTGAACAAAGAAAAGTCTCCTCTGACTGAAACATGAGCGTACAGCCAGCATTAACTTGTTTATTGATATTATAGGAAGTTGTAACTTGAATCATATTTAGTTTCATTTACATTTCTCAGAAGTGTTCACATGTCGAGCTGCTGGAGGGACTGGAGTGTAGCAGCTGCCGGTAAAGGTCTGGACAGAGTTAATGGCTGGAGGTTTGTGGGGTTGGTTTAGACTCTTGCCTGATGCAGGATAAAGCTCAGGGAAATTGAACTCAATAACTGTGGAATTAAAGCTTAATGAAGTCAGTTTGTTAGGTTTACACTGACACTGATCATGTCTTACTCGCTTTTTCCTGTCGTTACGGCCGCTTCTCAGTACAGTTTTTGTTCAGACAGTAATCTACCACAGGAAAAAGCCTACCACATACAACACTACATGAACACTACATGAATGTCCTTTTAAGATAAGAGATTATGGTTTATTACAACAACAAATGAATGGGTGTTTTTAAAATATTTGCACATTTTTTCTTAAATTGTGTTTTTTTTTTTCTTAGATGTTTTACTTGACCGTTGATAAGCTTCTGATGGCAATAAATTAATGTTGATGTTGAAGCTGTGGTGTTTGGAGATATTAATAAAACTTGAATGTTTTATTTTGACTCCTGTTCTCCGTTTATCTTGCACAAATACAAACAATTTATTTTGCATCAGCCGCTTCTTCTTCCTTTATGAAGCTGCATTATTTTATTTCATTTGTTTTCTCACCAACAATATACTTGTGCAACAGACAAAAGCGGGTCATATTCTGTAAAACATAACGTTGCAGGAAATAATCAGTGACTGGGTTACATATACAACAATAGACTGTTCTATAAATTCAGAAGTTCATCTGAGTGAGAGGAAGTGGGCTCAAAGGGACAAGAGCACAGATGGGGCACAGTTAATGGGAAATAAATCCTAATGTGTGGGCAACCTTAATCTATGAGCACCAATGGTATAAGAAATGGAACAGGACCAGAATGCACCTGGGTTTGGGCCTGTCACAACCTCAGACACTTGAGCAGGAGATGCAAAGTGTTCCTTTCAATAAAACAAAATAAAAAAAGCTCAATCTTTGGCCCCAACAATGGATTATTTGAACTGCGTAAAAACAAAACCCAACGATTATGTTTGAGTTACGTTTGATTTTCACAAATAAGTCACTACAGTTTATTTAAAAAGGTCCATCCCAGGTTGGATTAAAACTTCTGCTCAACCCGAACATGACCAACAGCAGTTTATTGTTGTGACCGTGTTCTGCTGATGTAGTTTTCTTAAATGGCCGCTAGGGGGAGACCTGTCCCTGGGTTTGAATGGATCCAGGTTTAACTGGTGCCAAAGAGTCTTTTACTTTAATAAGAAACTGTATCCGAGGCAAATGTGGACCTTATTGATGTCATTCATTTAGTCCCCTTTAGGGGTCGTGGGTATCCCAGCAGTCTCAGGCGGGGCACACCCTGGACTGGGGGTCGCAGACATGTTGCCCTTATTGATATAAGGAAGGAAGCAGGAAATGCTGACTTTTTCTTTTGTGGCAGATGGAACAGTTCTAATCAATTTAGTGAGTTTTTTTTAGATTTTTAACTTAGGCAGGAAAATATAAAAACGATCGGACCTGGCTCAGTATAAGACGGATTTTCTGCAGAACATGAAGATGAGACGCACATCACAAATTCGTAGACGAGACCTTACAGTCACACAAACACAGACTGAGAGCATCAGGAGGAGGCTATGGACCCAACGTCAGAAGCCAAGTCTTTTTAAATATTCTTTGTGATGTTATAGTCATGATATGCTGTGGGATTTCATTCCAGGCATTAGTGAGCACCTAACAGAAAGCAGTTCCTAGAGCAGAAAGTTTACAGAAAGCAGCTGTGGAGAGACGAGGTAAGAGTCTTTAAACCCTTTAAATACCAACAGCTAATCCGTAGTTAACATTTAGACAACTTTTATTTTTGATTCTGATTGGATAAACAGTGTTGAAAAAGCTAACTTTAGTTTTGATGTTACTAAGTTCGGATTAGATTAATTATGAACGGGAATAGTCTTGTGGTTCAGAAGAACATCGGTAAGAACGAGAAGAGAAAATGAGTAGACATTGATCTCAGCTGAAAAGATGCTTTACAGACTTTCATGAAGAAAGAGCACTGAGAAGAGCGAGATTCCTCCGGGATCGAGGTTGTGGGTCCCTCTTGTGCTCTGTGCTGAAGAGTCCTGATGACTCCCAGCTTGTGCTGCAGAGGTTGGTGCGAATCAAACAGTAAATATTGATCTGTGTGTGTTGGCTTCCTGTAAACTTCTACTTGGAGAGTCCTGTCCTCCCTAATAACCACTGCACAGTCTAAGAAAGCCAAAGTTGTCTTTGGCATCTTCTGCATCAGAAGGTAAACAGAAAGAAGAACAACACATCCATAAAGCCCGGTGGGACTGTGGATACCCCAAATGGACTTTCAACAAAACCAAGAGGACACAGAAACCAAACAGACAGGAACCAGAGACAAAAGGGAAGAGTGTAGTTATCCCTCATGTGTCTGATTTATCTGAAAAACTTAAAAGGATTTTCTACAAACACAACATTCCTGTCCACTTTAAACCTGGGAACACTCTGCGTCAAAAACTGGTCCATCCTAAAGACAAGACCCCCACAAACCGAGTAATGTAGTTTATACAGTTCAGTGAAGAGTGCAGTGACAGTTATGTTGGAGAAACAAAACAACAGCTTCACAAGAGGATGTATCAGCACAGAAGAGCCAATCCTGGAGGACCTGAGTCTGCAGTCCACCTCCACCTCAAAGACAAAGGACAGTCCTTTGAGGACAGCAATGTCCGAATTCTGGCCAGAGGCCAGAATTCGGACATTGGAAATAAATAAATTGGAAATAAATGGCCTCTCGTGGACGATACCTGAATGTGGTCCTACTTCATTTAGTTCGAGAATTCTTTCATAATTATAAAAAATGTCAGTATTTGTAATACAAAGTTTGCATTTGACAGTATTTTTAGTTACAGCATTGCAGCCGCCAAACTCAAAGTTTTTTTAATACATTTTTGTTCCATTTACAGCTATGTCACAACTGTGTATTATATAAAAGATGTACTTTTGTAGTTTTTTTTTCTCAGATGCAGTCAATAAAGTGTGTTTTCCTGGGTGACTCTTCTTCTGGGAAGACTGATCTGCTCATTTCCAACACCACCCACACGATCGACTCATATATGCCCACTGTAAGTAACCAGCTCAGAGTCAACCTGTCTACCTGTAATTAGACCAATGTTTTTGAGTGTTTTACCTTGACATTATTTAACTGCTAAACTTTCTCTTACGAGAGAAAAACCTCTAAAAGTTTAGGACAAAGCCAGGATTATAACAACAGACCTGCCACTGGACTGAGGAGGCAATCGAGATCGAGAGTTTTTCCACATTTTTCCACCAAAAAACTGACCTGTGGTCAGCAGTGTGCACTAACAGAGAAAAACACTGTGTGCAAAATTATTAGGCAAGTGATTATTTGCATATCATCATTTTATCCATAATTTCCATCTCCAAGCTGTATAAACTTGAATCCTTATTGGATTTAATGCATATCAGGTGATGTGTATTTGTGTAACGAGGGAGGATGTGGCCTAAAAAGATCAACACCTTATATCAAGGTGAGCATAATTATTAGGCAAAGTCTTCTCCTCAGGAAAAATGGGCCAAAAAAGAGATTTAACTGACTGAAAAGTTAAAAATTGTAAAAAGTATTTCACAGTGATGCAGCACTCTTGAAATATCTAAGATATTGGGGCGTGGTCACAGAACCATCAAGCGTTTTGTATCAAATAGTCAACAGGGTCGCAAGAAACGTGTCGAGAAGAAAAGACGCAAATTAACCGCCTAAGATTTGCGAAGAATCGAACGTGAAGCTACCAGGAACCCATTATCCTCCAGTGCTGCCATATTCCACAACTGCAACCTGCCTGGAGTGTCAAGAATTATGAGGTGTTCAGTTCAGCAAGGTGGAGGTGTGGTATTGGTATGGACAGGTATTATTAAAGATGAGCTAGTTGGACCTTTAGAAAATGGACTCAAAATCAACTCTCAGACCTACTTTTTAAAAAACAATTTTAGAAGACACTTTCTTCAAGCAGTGGTCCAGAAAAAAGTCTGCATCTTTCAAGAAGACTTTGAATTTTATAGAAGACAACGCTCCATCACATGCATCAAAGTTCTCCACTGCGTGGCTGGCCAGTTAAGGCCTTAAAGATGAAAAACTAATGACACATCCCCCTTCTTCACTTTACTTAAAACCTATTGAGAACTTTTGGGCCATTCTTAAGCAGGACATTTACAGTGAAGGTTAAACAGTAACCTCTCTGAACAGTGTCTGGGAGGCTGTGGTTGCAGCTGCACAAAACGTTCATTCTGACCAGATCAAGACACTGACTGAATCTTAATGGAAGGCTTGTGGCTGTTATCGAAAAGAAGGGTGGCTATAATGGTCACTGAGTTTTTAATAATAATAATAATGGTGTACATGTAGACACTTAACCCACCTTGTCTCCAGTGTCCGTAGCTCTGGTGTATGAATGTGTGTGACTGTAGACGTGAGTGGCTCAGTGGTAGAGCAAAAAAAAAAGACAAGAAAATTGTTCTTTTCACCTTACTCAAGTCATTAACAGATATCTTAGGTAGACCTGAAGATTTACAAAACACATCGTGTTACTCAGCAGACAACTCCTCAGTATAACTTTGGAAATATTTCATCACAATAGCCACTGCAATGCACCTCAGAATTATTCACTTGTGTTTCCACAACAACTAAGTCGGGTCTGAAGTTATCTGCTGTCTTGTGGCTAACACAAATTCAAAGCCAAATTCATACACTTGTACACACATTCAGACTGCGTTCTTCAAACACCTGGTACATTGTAAGGCCTCACGCTCTGGCTCACTCATGGCTCTGGACTGACTATCTATAACTTTAACCATAGGAAGGGCTTGACTTTAGCTAAAAGACAGAGCTGAAAAAGACTGGCTCTCACAAATAATGATGGATTTTATTGGCTAATTATTTTGACATACAACGGGTAAAACTCTGTTACATGGAAAACCGCCAAATCTGATTCAAGCAGCTTTTTGTAAAAAATATATTGTTGCAATGTACTGTGTAGCCTGAATTAGGAGTTGTTTAATTTTACATCACATTCAGGATAATATCATCTGTTTTATAACCCCTTAAATCCATGTTTTCCTCTTGTTTTCTGTGTTTTCCAGGTGTTCGATAACTACTCAGTGAAAGTGATGATTGATGGAGAGCTCTACACTCTGGGACTGTTTGACACTTCCGGTAAAAAGGATAAAAAATGCATACATTCAGTCACAAAACAAAATTTAATGTGATCAAATAAGGTTCTAGCATAAATCAGTTTTTATTCAATTGCACAGACATAACTAAAAGCAATTTGACAACATTCTTTTTTTTGTCTGCTATAGTTAGATTCATTTCTTTTCACTTGCTTTTGTCCCTACTGTTGGAGTGATTAAACTGTCGTCTTTTTAAGCTGTTGTTGTTTTTCAGGTCAGGAGGACTTCGACAGACTGCGGCCGCTCAGTTACCCTCAAACAGACGTCTTCCTCGTGTGTTTCTCCGTCGTCTTGCCCTCCACCTACGAGAACGTCAAAGTGAAGGTCGGACTCTCGTTATCTTTACTTAATTTTTAACAAACTAATCTGTCTCTCTGTTTTGTGTCAGTGGGTGCCAGAGATCTCGCACCACTGTCCCAACACGCCTTTCCTGCTGGTGGGGACTCAGATCGACCTCAGGGACGACACTAGCACTTTGGAGAAACTGGCCAAGAACAAGCAGCGAGCTCTGAGCGGAGAGAGCGGCGAGAAACTGGCTCAGGAACTGGGAGCTGTCAAATACGTGGAGTGTTCGACTCGGACACAGGTAACACTCCAGACTCTGTGTGAAAATGGACACAGATCAGGAAAGGGCTAAACAATGTATCAGAAGATTCATCACACAAGCGCTGACAATAGACAAGCTCTGTTATCTGTAACCTGTAAACCGATTTTCCCTCAGCAGTTCATCATTTCCTTTGTTTACATTCCCCGTGAATTATTTCCTTTTTTATTATGCCTTTAGACTAAATTCTGTACCCACTGTTACATAATTCCTTTTTTAAATGTGTGTCTGAGACAAAAGGTGAAGCTGACACATGCCATATGTACTGTAACAAACAGCCAGTTTTTTACCTTGGAAAAACACTTTAACACGGCACTCTTGCACTTTAGACTCTTTACACAAAGCACTTTAAACAACAGTACTTTGCACATGCAAGTAAGGAAAGGATTGCACACAATTTGGTTTTTAAATGTATTTTTTGAAATTTGAATTGTCTTTCTGTTGAGGGTCCAGTTGATGTGGAAGCACTTTGATTGGTTTATTCTCAGCCCTGGAAAAAAGAGAGACATTAGAACCAAAACTACTTAGGTGCAATGTGTGTTATGTGGGTGTGTAAACCCACATAACACCTCTTAAACGGTCCTCGAGTAAGGGCGCCGCCATACGGCAATTTTACAGCAAAATACAGCAAGTTTTTACTACGTGACAATATCTGAAAACTATTTTTTTACAATGGAGTGTAATGTAATTTACTCCACAGATTTAAAACTGGGGATTTTATTTCCTTTTATTTGATTTACATTGGTTAAAATAACATTTCTTTTACTTGAATTCATATTTTAGCTGCTTTATACATTTATATTAAATATTTGCGCTTTCATTGCTCTCCATTCCACAAATGGAGCGTTTTTTAAAGTTAAACCACTCCGCTTCACAGCAAGGGGCGGGGCTATGCGCTTAGTGACAGCAGCGAGGCATTCAACTACCTACCTCCGACGCTGCCCTTTTGTTTTACACAGCATTTTCTAACTTTTTAGCTTCAAAAGTTTGCGCAAACGAGTATGTTCTGAAAATAACCAAAATGGGAGTTTTATTTGTTGGTAAAACGGTAGAGTTTATCCAGCTTCCAATGGGTTGAAAAGAGGGAAATCGCTTAAGAAAGGGAATAACGGTACGTGGAGTTAGCCCATGGGAGCTAACGGCAACAGGTTTGACGGTTGGGCAGCTAACGGCTAAAAGAGTCGGTCAAACGGACATGGAGCGCGCGAGTTTTTCAAAGTACTCCTGGGTGGACCTGGCTTTCTCGGTTATCGGGGTCTGTACCTTCCTGGTGGACTGGGGCTCGGACGTGTGGGTGGCCAAGGAGTTTTACTGCCGCGGGGACGTGCTCTGGTTCGGGGTTCTGGTCGGTCTCATGGTGCTATCGTCCGCCGTGGTTCAAGTGTTCAGCTGGTTCTGGTTCAAGTACGACCGGGAGCTTCCGGGATTTCGGGCTCAGACCGGGGGTGGGAGTTTGCTGTTCGGGGACCGGGTCCAGCTGTCCTGCCTGCTTCATGTGCTGCAACTGGGCTTCTTCTGCAGGTAACTACGAACAAGAGACATGTGTATAAATAAAAAAACAAGAAAGCGGCTTTTCTTAATAATATACCCTTATGCCAATTCTATACAGGTATGTTTAGGTTAGGTTTCTACATTTAGCAACCACAGAGAAAAACTTTAAGGCACGGTAAATTTATTTATATAGCACAATTCATGTGACTTTTGAACCTGGAAAGAGTTCAAATAAGAGATAAATTGTTAGTTAATAAGATTAACATTAATTGCCTCTAGCTTTAACAAAACAATGTGAATCTGAATATTCTTACTTTAACCACAGAGCAGTGATGCAGTTAAACTGGATTATTTTGAACAGGCCAATGTGCTGAAGAATAATCTAAACTACATTGTAAAGCGTATGATAAAGGCTCATTTAACCATTTTAACCCAGTCCCTCATGAAGTGTACATTGTAAAATATACCACAGAGGTGTATGTCAAACCAGCGATACATTGATAGTTTGTGCTCTGTATTTGAACAGCACCATGTAATGTCAAATACTTCAATAAAGAATAAACAATAATGGGATTAATGACATTTTGTTCTTTAGGCCGACTGATTAGCTAAAAATTACAGTAATTAGCACAAAAAATTATAAACAATGGACCCAAAAAAAAAAAAAAAACAGTCACGGACCACAAAACGTAGCAAGGACCACCAAAAAGACCAGACGGACCACTGTACAGATCAGATGGACCACGACCTGTTTAGTGGTCTGTGGTCCATCTGGTCTGTGGACAAGCCAGTGTTTCGGTCACAATCCCCTCTGGAAAAAAAAAACACATGAAAAGAGATTTCATTGCATTTCATCGTTGTATGTCTAGCTTATTCACAGTGAAGGCTACAGTTTTAATCTCAGGTGTAGGTGTAACTTGTCTGGCGCCGTCGCTGGCATTTATCCAGTGAATGTGGTTCAACTTGTTTTTGTCTTAACGCCACGGTGTTTCAACGCTATTCGATGCCCTGCTCCAGGATCAGTGTTAGTCATTGAGTCGAGACTCTCATGGTTCCTTATAAAGTGTTGAATTCATTGAATTTTTTATTTATTTACTCGTTTGGCTTGTTTGCATTAACGTTGAATGTGAAATTTTAGCATTAATGCTGTTAGATCTTATACTGAATTGTCTCAGTCCTTTATGAAGCCCGATGAGCCACAGTTTACTCTAATTTTTTTATCATTAAGACAACAACAGGAGGTGATGATGGTGTAAGATTGAGAAATGTGTAAACCCAGAGGCTTTCTTCATTTAGACACAGCCGCAGATTACAACAAACCAAACAAATCTTACAGAATTCACACTTGAATCAGCTTTACCTTCCCTCTGGGGCCTTTGAAAAGCTTGTTACTTCTCACAGTCAAGTGCAGCGATCGACTAATAATGACATTTGACAAGCTTTGATGTTAATGTAAATGTTCAGGTTCAGCAGCTGCTCTTTAGGTTTGCGTAAGGTGGGAACTTACTTTGACTTTCCTAAGGGGATTTACAGATGCCAGAGCTGAAGTATTACCAGTGTTGCATTGTAATGCAATGCAAATTTTGACTTTTTTATTCTTAGGAGAGAATTTTGTTAAGAGAGAGCTTTTATTGCAACAACCTTTAAAAACAAAAACAATTTATCATAAAGTTTAAATGATGGTGAAATAGTTTATTTTAATTTTTAAGAATTTGTCAAACAGAGCTTAGTTTTAAATCACACATTATGTCACACCTAAGGCGTAGAAAACTGAGAACAATTTGTAACATCTCGCGGCAGATTCTCGTGTTGGAGCAAGCCTCTCCCATGAAACCTCTTAAAAAGTGTAAGGGCGCAGCTATACGGCAATTTTACAGTGAAATACAGCGATACACCTTCGTCCACCAGAGGGCAGGCTCCAAAAGCAGAAATATAAGGAGAAACCCAATGGCGACTTTACAAGTGTAGAAATCATGTTTACAGCCTGGTACAAAAGATTGCTCCAGTCTCTAGAGCTAAGTTTTTACTATGTGACAACTCTGGGGCGGATGTAACCGCCATTTTATTGCCCTGTTGTAATGACAGTATTAGTCAATACGTGACCAATGGCCGGATGACATCCATCTTTATTTACAATCTATGTGTTGGAGTAGTTCAGTTTAAAATGGTTTCAAATGTCCTAAACAATCTTTTGTTCCTACCAGATTTTCAACAGTGGCTGTGTAAAAGCTGGAGTCCATTTAGTTAAAAACTCCCCACATCACTTTTAGAACTGCATGACATTACAAAAAGCATGCAATAACTATTTTGAATGTTGCAATAATAATATGAGCAGCTCTTTGAGTAAACATGTTTAATTACATTTAACTTGATTATTTGCTGAAAAACAAGGCTCTGGACTAACTTCCACTTGTCAAAACAGGAGCTAACTCAATATAAATGAGTAAACCGGGGCTAAATCAGGCCTAAACTAGGACTAAACCAGATATTTTTGTTTGATTTAAGGCGATTATATTATGCAGCTGTAATCACTTGAATGCCCTACCATTTTGAGTTCTGACCCTTTTAAAAGTACCTGTACCAACAAAAAAGTTTTAATAACTTTGTTTCTGTCATGTCTTATCTCTCCTCCTTCTTACCGTCTACACTGTTTCTCTCTGGGGTCAGACACATCACAGTGATCTGGCAGGGCTTCAGAGTCTGGTGGAGGAAGGAGGGGGGCTCGGAGTACGCCGTGTATCTGACCCATGACCTGAGCATGCTGCGGCTTATCGAGACCTTCTGTGAGAGCGCCCCGCAGCTCACACTCATGATGTACGTCATGCTGCGCACCAACAAGGCCCGCACCGTTCAGTGTGAGTGCCTTTTACTCTTCAGTTACTTCTCTGTTTCCAAATAATAACTCCACCCATCCTCAGAGCTCATATTACCTTTTTGAAAGATGTGATGTGATCATTTTCCTTCTGCATTATTCCATAACCAAATGTGTGTAACCAAATATTAGATAAACTAATGTTTCTTGTAGGCCAGGCCAATATGGTGTAAGTTACATAAAATTATATCCGCATATTTTTATTAACACTTAACAAGACTAACACATTTGCAAACATATTTGGGACTCTTGACGTTTATTAAATATCCTATAAAATATCATAGTTGTAATGGAAATTTGTGCTAATGTGGTGGATTTTGGCTAAATGTGTGTTTTTAAGAGATGGTAATGGGCTCTGCAACTCACAATTACAATGAGAATCTTGGAAAACCAGGTTTACTTTTTCTCTTAGATTTGGAAAATAGTATTTTATTTTAATGTTTTTTGTTGGTATCATATTTTGGGGTAAAAGGATACTTAGTGCTGCCTTTAACCTTTTAAATCCAGCACTATTATGAGACCTGTTGAACACCCAGCCCTGTTCACATGTAATAATCCAAATCTGTGGCTCACTCAGATAATTTAGTTTTAAAATAAGATATGTAGTATCACATTGAGAGCACTTTTAAACACTAAACACTTTTGTAGCTAGTCTTCAAATAAATTATATCTTACTGAGCTCCTATCCCACGGTGCTCTCACGTTTGCGCTCAGATCTGTGTCTCAGAGCTCACACTTCTCCGTCCTGATGTTGGCTGCACTGAGAGCGATCACAGACAGAGAGCAGCAGAGAGCAGTGGCAGCAACTGCGACACATTGTACTTAAATGTATCACATCTATCAATCTATATGAGATTACTCCTGTCATTTTACTAGGCCTCAACAATTAATTGCATTTGCAATTAAATTACAATGTCAAAAAACAAGATAAGCCTCCCAGGAAAAGCTCTATCAGAAAAAAATTTAAGTAGGCCAAACAACTCATTTCCTAATTACACACAAGAAACATGAGTTAAGCTAAGTGTTGACCATATTTATTTTGTTTTGAGTAGAAAAGCAGTTACATTTTTTTTTTAATAAATAATTGCAAAATTGGTTGTAAAAATAGCACTGTGAACCAGGTGAACCTTAAGTGGGACGCTTGCCGCGGCAAAGTTTAGGCGCAGCAGGCCTTGGCGCCCTTATTATCTTTTTTGTGTCTAAAAAGAGCGGTGTGTAAATTATATTAGACCTGGTTTATTTAGAGGGAGGACTTAAACTTAAGAGCATCAAACCTAAACTGCTTTTGTTGCTTTGAGAGTAAAATACTCAACTGCTGTTTATCAATTAAAAGGAAGTAACTTTAATTAAAAAAAAATAAAACTACATTGGACCTGCTTTTTTGGGTCATTTTGTGTCAAATCACCCTGATCAAATGATATCAACAAATAAAAAAATGAATAAAAAAACATTAAATTGCTATATCATGGTGATTTGACACAAAATGACCCTGTTATGGCTTCAGCGTTTACAATTTCACATTGTAACCTCTGAAATTGTTAACTAAGTCACAGTTAAAAGAAATGTGCCAAAGGACTGAAGGAGAAGTGGTGACTTGGTCAGTTTAACACAAGGTCAGAACGACTTAACCGCAGATGTGTGTTCTGACTTCCTCTTCCTTTTCTGACCTTGTGTTTTCCAGTCGTGAGCATTGCGGCCTCCACCACCTCCATCGCATGGATGGTTGTGGACTACCACCGCTCGCTGCGCTCCTTTCTCCCGGACAAAGCCAAGCAGGGCTGGCGCTCGTCCGTGGTCTACTTCCTGTGGAACCTGCTGCTGATCGCGCCTCGTGTGGCTGCCCTCGCGCTTTTCTCCTCCGTTCTCCCCGGCTTCATCGCGGCTCATTTCGCTTTACTGTGGCTCAGTTTCGTGGCGTGGGCTTCAAAGCAGGGCACAGAGTTTATGGACACCACCGGAGGGGAGTGGCTTTATCGCGCTACTGTGGGTTTGATCTGGTATTTTAGCTGGTTTAACGTCGCTGAAGGTCGGACTCGAGGCAGAAGCATTATCTATCACTCGTTCATCAGCGTCGACTCTGGGATCCTCCTGGCCACATGGTGGAGCTACAGAGACCCTGTCCAAAGTGAGTCGTACTCTCTGGCTCTCATCATTGCTCTGCCGCTGGCTTACCTCCTGGGGCTGCTCCTCAAAGGCCTGTATTACTGCTGTTTCCACCCAAAGCTGTGGAGGCCCCCACTGAGAGAGCCGGGTCTGCCTGACGACCTGCCCGACTCAGAGGTCACCTTCAGGGACCTCTCAATTCAGGACGGCAGCCTGTCCTTGCAGCTCCTTAATAAACGCATGGCACAGCATGCCTCAAACTTTTACTCAAAACGGAGAGAGTTGGAAAATACAACCACAGCAGAAAAACAGACTCAGACATAAACTTGTAATGTCCCTTTTAAATATCAAGTGTTGCCTAATATTGTTACTGTATTTGTTTGGCCGGTTCTATTTTTGTGCTTATTCACAGTCATTAAACACTAAAGTATTTAAAAGTAGGCATCTGGACATCCAAAGCCAATTCTGACAAAGTTAGGACACTGTAAAATGTCATTAAAATCACAAAATCTCAAAGACTCAATGCCGCTCTTATAAAACATTCAAATTTTTCTATTACTGAGCTATTACATTATATTGTACATTAACAATATTCTATTACAAATGACCATATTTCATCTTTTTATGAACAAAAAGCCAAAAGGTGATGCATCTTCATGTTTTAAATGTCCAGATGCCTCGTACTGAACCACTGCAGCCTCTAACTTAACTTTATGCATCAGTACAAAATGTTTTTGTTATTACTCAACGGTTAAGTCAAGTAAAACTAGAGATAAGCCTCTTTATGAATGTTTAAAGACAGCATTATTGTAATGATTGCCTTATTTAAACAAAATCAAATGAAAGGAGCTGAATGCACATTATATAAGACAAAAATGTCATTGCTACAATTATTATATCTATAAAGTCAGAGCTTTAAATCACATTGTTCTGAAGCGGGACTGGGGCCTTCTTCTTTACACAGAATACGCTACATGTGTGTATTAGACGGGAACCTTACTAACCAGTGTGTGAGCTTCTCTCTGGTTTGTCCTCAGTTTCTGCCGTACGAGTAAATGTTGTCGACTCTTGATTGTAATAGATTGTTGTGGTTGACATGAAGGGTTATCACTGACTGTTCTGTGTTCGTTAAAGGGCTACTAGGCATTATCTCAGTGATGTTTTATTATTTACTTTTTTGATTCTTCATTAGTGAGAGACGCATGAGTTACACTAGCTTAGGCCACGTCTGTTATTCTGAAACAATCCAAGTATCAAACATCTGCTTTTTTAAATATTTTTTTTACACAGAATATATTTTAATATTTAGCAGTGTCATATTTCACTTGTCAAATAAAAAAATGGGGATTGTTGTGATTGTTATTACAAAAAAGATTATACTTTTGTCTCTTGGATCACATTACTGTATTTTTTTTTTTTTACACATATTTGTAGTCTCTGATTAAAAAAAAAAAAATCTCAAACTGTTTGAAACCAAACATCATAACCACAATTGTTTTACCTCGTTTGCCTTGTGCAAGAATGATTAAAGTTCTGTGGTACTTGTTTTTTTTTTGTTGTTAGTTGTTCAGTAGAAAGTGTTTAAGAAGTTATGGTATGAAATTTAATTGGTTGCCATTTTAAAGCATTTATTTATATATAATTATTTGTATATTAAGTTTTGAATAATTTTCCAAATTATGAACAGAAAACAATTACTTTAGTTAATTAGCCTCTTCACTGAAATGTTTCCCAGTTATTTTCTGACTCAAAATACAAAAATTTGAAGAAAAAAAATTCTTCCCACTTGTTAGTTAGCCTACTCGTATGTAGTTAGCATACTTGTTGGTTGGCATACTCGTGTTAGTAGCCTACTTCGTTATGCTACTCCCATTAGTTAGCCTATTAGTTAGTAGCCTACTCAAGTTAGTTAGCCTACTCGTTTGTTAGCCTACTTGTTAGTTGGCCTACTTGTTAGTTAGGTTACTCATGTTAGTTAGCCTACTCGTTTGTTAGGCTACTCATGTGAATTAGAATACTCACGTTAGTTAGCCTACTTGTTAGTTAGCCTACTTGTTAGTTGGCCTACTTGTTAGTTAGGTTACTCATGTTAGTTAGCCTACTCGTTTGTTAGACTACTAACGTTAGGCTACTCATGTGAATTAGAATACTCACGTTAGTTAGCCTACTTGTTAGTTGGCCTACTTGTTAGTTAGGTTGCTCATGTTAGTTAGCCTACTCGTTTGTTAGACTACTAACGTTAGGCTACTCTTGAATTAGAATACTTACGTTAGTTAGCCTACTTGTTAGTTGGCCTACTTGTTAGTTAGGTTACTCATGTTAGTTAGCCTACTCGTATGTTTGTTAGCCAACTCACATTAGTTTGCCTACTTGTATGTTTGTCTACTCTATTAATAAGGAAACTTTGTATATTCGTGGTGAAAGAGGATATACATAGTTATATTATGTTACTATCATATTACTTCTTAGTTAGCCTCATAACCTGTTACTAAGTTAGTTTGTAATTAGTTTGGTATTTAATGGTTATTTGTAGTTAGTTTGCTACTTTGACATGTCGACAGTTTAAGAGCAACTAAATTATCTTGGTACTACCTACAGAAGTTCAGTTCTGTTTGTTTGTTATTCAGAACTAATTACCATTTCTAGTTTTTAACCCTAACTAACTGGTTAATTGTTTAATTTGTTCTTCAGTTTTAGAGTTAGTTTGCTGCTAATGTATTTGTCAGTTCCCAGCTGTATTCCTCTGTTCAGAAGCAGTATGTCTCTTTTTTTTCCTCTATCCCTGTGTGTTCTTTCTTGAATGGCAGCTGAACTCTTGTAGGCGGGGTTTTAAAAGTTTTGAGCTGAACTTTGTCTTTGCATACTTCCAGTTTGTGTGTGTGCTCTGACTGACTGCCATGTCTAACTTCAATTACTCTCCTTTGGACTTCCTGTTCACTTGTCTGGGCCTTGCCTTTTTGCTGCTTGACATCTCGCTGGACGTCTGGGCAGCTGTGTCTTTTTATCATGAAAAAGCCTACTTTTCTCTGGGTTTGCTGGCATTATTCCTCATGGGCTCCTCAGTTTTGGTGCAGGCGTTCAGCTGGCTTTGGTACAGTTATGATAATTTTGAAAGAAAAACAAAGGTGGAGAATGCTCCCAGTGACATGCAGCTCAAGGTCCTGCATGTTTTCCAGCTCGGGATTTACTTAAGGTGAGTGTGAATCTTCTGCCTTGACTTCCACTCGTCAAAGCAGGCTTTGTTTCGATCTTGACAGGAATTAAAAAAAAGTCTATAAAAAAAGACCATAATGTTATTGCCATGTCATTTTTTGCTATAAGGATAATACAATAACATATTTGCAATACATTGTACAGCCCTATAATGTAGTAGCATATTTATAATACAAATCTTGTCTGTGAACTATTATCTGAGGACAAATAAACTGCTTATTAACTGTAAAGAGTAATAATGTCGTGCAGAGCTGAGGGAGTCTGGATCATTATCAGCGTTTACATCTGCAGCACATTTACAACTGGTCTGACTGAAACGTGACAGGAACATATGCATAAATAAGATTCTGGGGAAAGGAGTCCCTGTTATATGGTAAATTATAGTATTGTGCAAACTTGACACTGTTTATTTGCCACAACAGAAGGACAAAAAAATACTGTCCTGTTTTAAAATAAACGTGGAAGTTTGTCCAGTCTTCAGCGGTAAATAAAACATTTTCTAACAAATCGCATGAAGACAGTTTGTCAGTGATTAAATACATTCAAAGAAGGAATGGCATTGGTTTTTAAAGTGTGTTTGATCAAGACTTATTATAATCAGTAAACACACAAAAGGACAAAGGTCTTGCTCTCAAGGCTCTAAGCAGATAACATAGGACTGTATCTGATGGTGGCTAATCCATTTTCTTGGAAATGACAACATCCCTTTGAAATATTAGAGACGACAGAACCAAAGGAGACAGACTTTCTTTTCAGAAAAGTTGAGACACATGAAAAAGCATGTCTGTATCTGTATTTTTTCATGAGATCCTGTAGGCTACAGTCTGGGTGTGGTGCTCAGCAGTCAACAATGTGAAACTGAAAGATAAAGCTAAACACAAAGGCTTTTATAAGGAAATGAATAATGAAATACGCCTTCAAAAGAAGGCTTCTACAGCTTCAAAAAATACTCAGTGACAGACATACAAGTATTTAAATGACTTTATTCTGTTCCTCATTTACCACAGAACTGATTAGTCTCAGAACAAGCTCCGCTCTGTGGCCTGTGTGTGAATCATTCACAGTGCTGTACATAATAACAGTACAAACATAAAAAGAGTGCAAAACACCACAATGAAAGGATTAAAAATATGTTTTAAGAAGTCATTTAAAACCGGTAGGGCCTTGCCCGGTCTTCTGTTCAGTGTGAAGGAACGTACCGGTCGAGTAGAGCAGACGGACTCAAAGCCAAAGAAGCGAGGCCAAATCGGGAGAGATGTGCTCCTGCTTAGTTCTCGTTAAAAGTCGAGCAGCAGCATTCTCTGTTCATGTTTGAGTCTCTCCAGGTTGAATTGTAATCAGGGAAAAAAAAGCTTGGCTGATCCCAAAATCCAAACTGGGAGTTTGCTCAAAATTAACTGTAGGGAATACATTAGCTCCACAAGGATCTAAAAGAATATTTTTACTAAATACCGTGAGTTTATTTAATCACATGCACTTATTACTTTGATCTTTTACTTGTTTATCAGTTTTAAAAGGAATCAAGTATGCTTTTAATTTACGTTTACCAAATGCACTTTTAGCTGAAATCTCAGGGAAACACTTCATGTCCAGTTTCAGACCAAATTCAAACTCAGTAAGGGTTACAGTTTAAAGTATATTTTTACATTTAAACCTTTTTATTTATGCACTTGCTAAAATCTAAATGTCTTGTGTTTTTACCTGTTTAAGCCCCTAATAAAGTAGATTTTAACAGTCGACTTTTACTTAAACTATTACTATTTCCTTATCTGTTGCTTTTGCAGACATCTGGGAGTGGTGGAGGTGTCGGTTCTCAGTTTCTGTTCAAAGAGTTCTGAGCCAGAGGATGTGGCTGCGTTTCTGAGCCACGACTTGGCCATGCTGCGGATCGTCGAGACGTTTTCAGAGAGTCTTCCTCAGCTTGTGCTAATGGTCGCCACAAACTTGCAGCACGAACAGCTGGACCTAGTCACAGGTACTGTCCACTCTGCTACAATTTACATTTTACATAATTTTTCATTCATCATTCTACACAGTGCACCTTTAACATAACATCCTTTCCTCAGTGCTGAAAGCCTTGGGGTCTGCCATTGCCATCGCCCTCACCGTCACCGCGTACCATCGCTCTATGCGCTCCTTTATTCCCAACCAAAACACCATGAACCTCCTCTCCACTGTCGTCTACTTTCTGTGGAACCTGATGCTGATTTCGGCTCGGGTCACGGCCCTGGCTCTGTTTGCCTCCGTCCTTCCCTGCTTCATCTTGACGCACTTCCTCTGCTCGTGGCTCGTCCTGTTCTTCTCTGCCTGGCGCTCACAAACCAACTTCATGGAGAGTCCCGTCGGAGAGTGGCTTTACCGCGGCACTGTTGGACTAATCTGGTATTTCAACTGGTTTAACGTCGTCGAAGGGAGAACTCGATCCAGGTCTTTGCTTTACCACATCTACATTATAATCGATATATGCCTGCTTTGCGGTCTTTGGTTTTGGAAAATGAACCCTGAACTTCATGACTTTAACATCAAACATGTGATCACTTCTGTCTGTGTTCTCTCAGTTTACATTCTTGGCTTTTTACTTAAAGCAGTTTATTATAAATTGTTCCATCCGAATCTTTCCAAAGCAGAGTTAATAAGCGACGAGGTAGACACCTCTAGACGTGACCCTGAGAGTTCACCCCAATTTAGGATGATATGCCATGATAGAGAGTCTATCCCAACAAATAAACGAATGAGGAAGTTGGCGGAGAACTTCTACTGCTGACCTGTCACATCGACCAAACACGAGACTGAAGGTTAGCAACAAAACAGACTTTGTACACTGTAAGGCTCTGGTCAGACTGGAAGCACAAGTGGACCGCATTTGTTGAATAATTTTAGTCACACTGGTCAAAAAGACAAACACAGCTGGGTCTAATGTCAGTGAATGCACCACAGCTCCTGCTCTGAATGGACTCACTGACTGCACTGCTTTAGTGAGTCTTTACTGTTCACTGAGACTAAAACGACATTAAGCAAACATTACTTGAGCCTGACATGTTGCACAATAACACTTTTACCTGTGTATTTATTTATTTATGTAAAATGTTTGAATGAATAACTAAACATCTGAAGAGTTTTGATGAAGCCTTGAACAAATGTTCAAAAATCAAAGCAGGTACACTGACTTTAATTTTAAGGTTTAAATTTTGGTGCAATAAATGAGTCTATTGTCGTTTTCATAATAAATTTTAGTGTTATAGAGAATTAAGAGGGGCGCAATGGCTTAGTGGTAGAGCGGTTGTCCTAGAACCAGAAGGTTGGCGGTTTGATTCACGATCTCCCCACAGTTTATACTCCCGTTGTGTCCTTGGGCAAGACACTTAACCCTCCAGTGACACAGCTCTGGTGGATGAATGTGTGAGATTGTTGGGACAATGAATAGAAATTAGCCTAAGGCTACAATCTGGCATGTTTACATTCATGTGGTTTTGTCTCATGTATGTTCAGTAACATGCACTGTCCCAATCAAAAATGTATTAATAATAATAATTATAAATATGTATAAATAAAAATAATGTTTACTTATGATCATTTGTGTCACATGTTTATTGACAGATGTTTTGGTTTAGGGCTCGAGAATAAAAATATGGAACATACTTAATAATAAACTATTATTAAACTAAACTATCCACCTTCTTCCTCTGATGAGGACTGGGTCCATACACTCCCCAGACTCTTCCTCAGCTCTTCCGGGGGACTACTGAGAGACAAAGTCCATTATCGTATTATTGCTGTTTCTGCAATGATCTGTCTTTCAATGTCCCTCCATCCTTCCCTCACTCGAGAACAAGGCTCTGAGATACTCCTCCACTCGAAACAGGAGATCTCACCAACCTGAAGTGGACAAGCCACACTTTTCCCCTGAGACCCATGGCCCCGGACTCTCAAACCTGAAGGTCCTGGTATGATGAAGTCAACAGGACAACATCAGAGCAGAGATGGTCCCCAAACCCCAAGGTTTATAAAAAAAAATAAAAGTGATGGCAAATAACAAATTATCAGTTATTATAAACATCCCATTACATTTTAACCAATACTGAGACTTAAATACAATTTGCTTTATTTAGATTAAAAAACGTATTCAGTTTTTAACAGGGTCTGATCAAAATTTGTGGTTAGAGTCTGGTACAGAAGTCGTCTTCAGTTTCTGATGACAACTTCTTCAGAGAAACATTTGGAAAAGAACCTATGCTTCTATTTATCATAATTTTTTATTAAATGTAATGTTAGGAATGTTATTAGGAATGTTGTCCCATTGTCTAATACAGGCTTCTAGTTGCTCAACTGTCTTAGGTCTTCTTTGTTGCATCTCCTCTTTATGATGCTTCAAATGTTTTCTATGGATAAAAGATCTGTCCATTTTCAGAACTGGATCCTTCTTCTACGCAGACATGATGTTGTAGTTGATGCAGGATGTGGTCTGACATTGTCCTGTTGGAAAATGCAAGGTCTTCCCTGAAAGAGACGACGTCTGGATGGGAGCATATGTTGTTCTAGAACTTGGATATACTTTCAGCTTTGCTGGTGCCTTTCCAGATGTGTTAGCTGCTCATGCCACTCATGCAAACCCATACCATCAGAGATGCAGGCTTCTGAACTGAGCTCAGAACAACTTGGGTTGTCCTTGTCATGGGGCGTAGTGTTTAGTGGTAGAGCAGATGTCCCTTAACCGGAAGGTTGGTTGTTTGATTCCCGCTCTCCACACAGTTCATGCTGTCATGTGTCCTTGGGCAAGACACTTAACCCACCTTTCCTCCAGTGCCACAGCTCTGGTGTATGAATGTGTGAGACTTTAAATTTTGATTCGTCTGACCACAGAAGAGTTTTCCACTTTGCCACAGTGCATTTTAAATGAGCCTTAGCTCCAGAGACAACACCTGCGCTTCTGAATCATGTTTAGAAATGGCTTCTTTTTGGACCTATAGAGTTTCCTATAGAGAATCTTTGGATGATATTATGCACTGTAGATGATGATAAAACTCTTTTCTGATATTTCTCCACATATTTCTCGCTGCAGCATTGGGGGAATGTCCATCCTGACAACACTCTGAGAGGCTATATTGTATATACAATACCGATTCCAATTCCGACTTCTTATTGCTACCTGTCCCAAATTTTTGGGAATGTGTAGCTCTCATGAAATACAAAATGAGCCAATATTTGGCATGACATTTCAAAATGTATCACTTTTAACATTTAATATGTAATCTATGTTGTATTGTGAATAAAATATTGAAATTTGAAACTTCCACATCATTACATTCTGTTTGTTTTGTTCTGTCATTTTGTTTTTATTCAATTTGTTGAGTGTCTCAACCTTTTTGGAATTGGGTTTTGCATTATTATCAGTCCCTTTCACAGTCTGAACCCTGTTAAGTACAACAAACACAACGTGTCATTCAGAAACTTGTTTATTTATTTACACTTTATAGAGTTGTGGATACACATAGAAGAACAGGGCTGCTCATAGTGTTATAATAATAAAAAAAAATCCTTTGATTAATAATTACTGGTTTGCGCCTAGTCCTCGTCAGGTCATGTCAGTCCTGATCATGTCATGTCCTTCATGCTAATCCAAACATGAACATAGACATAACTAGACATAGACATAACTTGCCACGGACTAAAGCCTGCACCTGGGAACTTGTCATGGGGAGTGTGTCAACAATACGCCTCCTACAGCCTTTACAGCATGATATAAACTCTCATGTATTGTTTACTTTATCCTGTACCATTGTTACATGTGTGTGCTTTGCTTCATTCTTGCAAGAATTAAACCTGATCATTAATTTTAAATTGTACGCGGTCTCCATCGTCTCTGGTTAATCTGAAGAAATATTCTTATAACATTTGGTGCCGTGAACAGGATTACAATACCCGGTGTCTCTCCGTTGTAGAGTGGATCTGAGATGCACGGGTAAAAGCACAAAGAAATTCCTTCCTTTAAGTCCCAAAGCTGCACTTTTAAAAGCAGAAAGGGCCAGACTTCCACTGTGTGCTGCAGGAGTGGTGATGGAATCTGGACAGAGATGAGAAACAGAGACCCGTCTGGCTGCGGAAATGGATCATTGGATTTCAATTTAGGAATACAGCTGTTCATTTTTTTTTTTTTTTGGTGAGCTAAAAAATCCTTTCGGAAGTATGGTTTAGGGAATATCTGCTTATTGTTTGTCGGTATCACAATATCTACATATATTCATATATTTACGTGTAACTCAATACCTGGGGTATGCGAGACTTACGGCAGTGAGACTAAACACTAGATGCCGTGTTTAAGGAACATCAGTGTCAGATCGCACCATCTGTCGTTGTTTGAGCCAAAGTGGACTACATGGGAGACGACCAAGGAGGACACCATTGTTGAAAACAAATTATAAAAAAGCTAGACTGGAATATGCCAAACTACATGTTGACAAGCCACAAAGCTTCTGGGAGAATGTCCTATGCACAGATGAGACAAAAATGGAACTTTTTGCCAAGGCACATCAGCTCTATGTTCACAGACGGAAAAATGAAACATATCGAGAAAAGAACACTGTCCCTACTGTCAAACATGGAGGAGGCTCTGTTATGTTCTGGGGCTGCTTTGCTGCATCTGGCACAGGGTGTCTTGAATCTGTGCAGGGTACAATGAAATCTGAAGACTATCAAGGGATTCTAGAGAGAAATGTGCTGGCCAGTGTCAGACAGCTTGGTCTCAGTCGCAGGTCATGGGTCTTGCAACAGGACAATGACCCAAAACACAGCTAAAAACACCCAAGAATGGTTAAGAGGAAAACATTGGACTATTCTAAAGTGGCCTTCTATGAGCCCTGACCTCAATCCTATTGAGCATCTTTGGAAGGAGCTGTGGGGGAGTGGGGACTCTGTGCTCTCGTCGGCGACGTACCTCCCACTGCCATCCCAAGGATTTCTGTAGTCTAGTCTCAATGGGCAAGACACTTAACCCACCTTGCCTCGTATGAATGTGTAAGAATGTTGAGTGAATGTATGTGGTGATGGTCGGAGAGGCCGTAGGCGCAAAATGGCTGCCACGTCTCTGTCAGTCTGCCCCAGGGCATCTGTGGCTACAGTTGTAGCTTACCATCACCAGTGTGACTGTGTATGAATGAATAATGGACAGACTGTAAGCGCTTTGAGTCCCTTGGTCCCTCGGGAGAAAAGCGCAATATAAATCCAATCCATTATTATTATTATTCAATGGCAACTTCTTCCGAAGCCGCTGTCGGCACCTCTACTTCCAAGCCCCGATTAAGCAGCTCCATCCCAGCTTCGTGTGCGCTGCTGTATATTCCAACGCCACTCTCCCAATGGATTCGTATGCTCGTATAGGGTGTTTGGAAACGTACACCATTTTCCTTCAGCACCTTCTTAATCTCTTGATATGCCATGCATTTTTGGACTACCTCAGTTGCATAGTCGTGGTCAAAATAAATGTTTCTCCCGTTTGACTGAATGCGCCCTTATTTCCACGCTTCTTTGAGAATTAGCTCTTTAGTGGTGTATTCTTGGAAATTTACTATAATTTGTCTCGGGTTATTATTTGGTCGAGGCTTGGCTACAAAGACTCGGTGGGCTCGCTGAATTTTAAGATCCAAGTCCGCTGGCAAAGGTAACTCGCGCTTGAGGAAATTAGTCACGAATTGTGTCACCGACCTCCCTTCCTCTCCTTCCCCTACCCCAAAAAGGCGAATGTTGTTCGTTCGTGATCTTGATTCGAGTTCGGTCAGTTTGTTTTGGATACTCCTCTGTGGCTTAATGCTTTCAATCAGCGCTTCGGTCAGATCCAGAGTCATATCCTCAACACACCTCAACGTTTCTCGGCTTCCTCCATTCTTTCAGTCAGGCCTCTCATTTCCTCCGTCATGTTGTCGAGTTTATTACTCATCTCCTGACGCAGGATGTTGATGTCCTTTCTCAGTTTGTCATTGTCCTCCTTCAGTTTGGATTTTAGCGTTTCTATTGCTTCCAATATAGCACTCGATGTTTTGCTAGTTCCGCTCGAGCTCGTGTTTGTTAGCTCGGCTACGTTGCTAGCTTTTGTCGCGGGTGTTAATTTGTCTCCTTTAGTCTTTTTGGCCTTTAATGTATTGAACCCCACTAAAATACTTAGCTTACTATCTTCATGAATAATATATCATCGAGTTTTAGTGGGTATTTTCTATCAATCTCAAGAGCGGTCACCAAGCTCGTCTTGCTCGTTACGCCATCACCGGAAGTCCCAGGAAGATTAATTTTATTAAATTTCTGTAGGAGTCCTGGAATTACTTTTGTGAATTAAATCCACTCCATTTCATTCAACACTGCATCAAACCAGAGCAGAACTTGTGACATGAAAAAATGAGGCTCAAAAATGTAGAAAACTAAATTCAGAGGCTGCAAGAAAGTTTAGAAAACAACGGGAATAAAGCAGAAAAACTCTTCTTCTGTTTATGACAGCCTATTCATCTCTACACTCCAGGTTTTTTTTTCAAGTTTTGAAAAGTTTTCTTCAAATACAATTTATATCTGATAAAGAGACTAACTCTTAACGGCTAATGCACCAGTGGAAACATGGGTTTGTGTTACCCATTGATCAAATATATGGACATTTATTTCATTCAGAAACTACCTGATGTCATTGTTGAGGTATGGTTTAACTTCTCTTTTTCGCACACTGACCTGTTTTGCTGCTTCCCTTAAAACTCGAGTTTCTGACCAAACCACGGACACACGACCTTCAGACCTTCAGCTCTGTCATCATGCGGCGGACACAAGACACTTTTAGATTTTATGAAGTCATATGAACAATAAACTAGTTAACATTTACGGTAAATGGCGTATTTGAATAAGATGCTCTGACGTAAGTAACACTGAATCAGCCAATTCAATACAATGTTTTGTTTATTGACCTTTTCCCAGGATTTAGAGAGTCCTTTTCCACCAAAAGAGTTTTGTTTAGAGTCGGTGCTAAAGCTTAATTCTGCTTACTTGACAGATTTTGAACTATTTAACTTATTTATGAGTTTGAAACAATGTAAGCTTGCTCCCTCAGAGAGTTCTCACGCCATTTTTAGACATTAGTGTTTCAGCTTAGGGCCGCGCTCAGTGAATCACAGTCTTTATCAGATCGGTTTATCGTCAACATTATTTTCCTCCCTTTATGGAAACCGTTTTTCACAAATAATGCATGAAAATGGAAATATAATAAATTTAAAAAAATGTTGTGAGAAAGGCTCCTTAAATTCAAACTCTGTAATATTTAATAAAAGCCACACAAGTGTCAGTCTTGGGTCCCTGAAAGGATTCTGATTTACTGTAAGGGCCCTTCATCTTGACTTTGACACCACACTAAAAACACTCTCCTTTGTGCTTGATTTGTGCATTACTTCCTTGGGTTTAGTCGTTTTCCCGCAGCACCCTGTCAAACACTGGGATCTACGGAGGCCCTTCAGAGCCAGCTTCAAAAGAATGTGAGCAAAACCAAGGAACTCATCATTTTCTCCAACAGTAATAAACAGAAACAACCTGTTAGACACAATGATCAGACTGTTGAGTCAATCGTTTTAAATACTAAACTTTTAATTAAGGAACTATGTCTATTCTTTGTGAGAAATTATAGACATAGTTCCTCTTATTATGTTACTATTATATTACTCGTTAGCCTCATAACCTGTTACTAAGTTAGCCTGTAATTAGTTTAGTATTTTATGGTTATTTGGTACTTATACATGTCGACAGTTTAAGAGCAACTAAGTTATCTTGGTACTACCTACAGAAGTTCAGTTCTGTTGGTTTGTTATTGAGGAATTACCATGCCTAGTTTTTAACCCTAAAAAACTTTGGTAGCTATAGTTACTTACAGTTATCTTTTTTACTTCTTTGTTTAATTTGTTAGTTCCTCAGTTTTAGAGTTAGTTTGCTGCTACTATATTATTCTAGTTATTTCTTCAATCAGTTCCCAGCTGTATTTCTTTGTTCTCTTTTTTTTCCCCCATCCCTATTTCCTTTTCTAGTTTGTCAGCTGAACTCTTGTAGGCGAGGTGTTAAAAGTGACTATCTTTGTCTGAGTTCCTCCAGTTCGTGTGTGAGCTCTGACAGACTGCCACTGCCATGTCTAACTTCAAGTGCTCTAGCTTAGACTTCCTGTCCACTTGTGTGGGCCTTGCTTTTCTGCTGCTCGACATCTCGCTGGACGTCTGGGCAGCTGTGTCTTTTTATCAGAAAAAAGCCTACTTTTCTCTGGGTTTGCTGGCAATATTCCTCATGGGCTCCTCGGTTTTGGTGCAGGTCTTCAGCTGGCTTTGGTACAGTTATGATGAATTTGAAAAAAAAACAGAGGTGGAGAAGGCTCCCAGTGTCAGGCTGCTCAAGATCCTGCATGTTTTTCAGCTCGGGATTTTCTTAAGGTGAGTGTTTAATTATTTCACAAACACTAAAAATACACAAGGTTTATGGAAAAAGTTCACTTTGCAGGTTTTGGAAAGGTCAATGATAAAAAAAAAAAGAGAAAATTAATTATCCGCTAATACAAGACAAGATATTTGTTTTTGTATAGCCCAATATCACAACATCATAACCCAGCAGGTCAGAGGTTTGCGTCAAATCTAGGAAGAGGTAGAAACAGAAAAAGAAGTGTTGAATACTACTGCAACAATAGGCGGGTGTAATAATGAGATGAGAAGTTACAGCTACAGCCAGTGTGAGTGTGTACCTAGGATTAATCAGTCGTTTGCTTTTAAAAGCCTCAGAGTCAGCTCGCCGCACTTCTACCGGGAGCCCTTTCCATAACCTTTTATGAAATGGGCTCCCGATAGAAGTGTGATGAGCTGACTCTGGCTCTATAAGAAAAAGGCTCTGTAGCAGACTTCTTCTTTATTCGAGGAAGTTGAAGGAGGCCAGCATCCTGAGAGCGAAGGGTACGAGCTGGAGTATACCGGGCGATGAGGTCAGATGGGTAAGAGGGCGTCCACAAAGGATTTTATGTTAACAGGAGAACTTTGAAATCTGCTCTAACATGAATAGGAAGCCAATGTAATGAAGCCAGGACCGGAGTAATGTGATCAAACTTCCTGGTCTTTGTTAAAAGTCTGGCGGCTGTGTTTTGGACCATTTGTAGTCTGTGAGTACTTTTCCTCGGCAGTCCAGAGAATAACGCAGTAGTCCAGCCTGGATGTGACAAATGCATGAATGAGAGTTTCAGCATCAGCTAAAGAGAGGCAGGAGCAAATTTTGAGATATCCCTCAAGTGAAAAAAGCCAAGTTTAGTGACCTCACTAATGTGCTGGTGCAGAGATAGTGTGGGGTCAAAAATGACACCAAGGTTCCTCACAGTGTTGCCGTGCTCCAACACACAGTTGTTGATCGAGACAGTAAGATTGTTGAACTTGTGCCGATGACTGGCAGGACCATTTAACAAGAGCTCTGTTTTATCCGAGTTCAAATGGAGGAAGTTTTTAGACATCCATGTTTTAATTGAAACGAGGCAGGCCTCTAGACGCTTGATGTCAGTAGTATTATTCGCTTTTATTGGTAGATACAGCTGTGTATCATCGGCATAACAGTGGAAGTTTACTCCATAACTTCTGATGATTTGTCCCAATGGTGTAACAGATAGTGAAAAAAGTATGGGACCAAGCACAGACCCTTGTGGCACACCGAATTTCACTGGTGCCGTGGAGGAGAAGGATTTATTAAAAGAGACAAAATGAGACCTATCACACAGATAGGATTCTAACCAAGCAAGAGCAGAGCCAGAGATGCCAAACACATTATTTAGTCTGTTGATTAGCACTGCATGATCAATTGTATCAAATGCAGCAGCAATAACAGTAGAGCCGATAGGTCCTCGTCCATCTGAAGGAGGAGATCATTAGTCACGTTAACTAAAGCTGTCCCAAAGAGAAACCTGGGATTATGCTGGTTTTCCCTGATTAGAGATGAGAACTAGTCTTTGCAGTGCTGAGGGCGTGCTTATAGGTGTTTACACACAAACACCACTTTTGATCATGTAGATTAGTTTTTGACTTGCGCCAAAACTCCTGCAGCTGTTTCAAAGCCCGGGTTTCCTCGTTATACCATGGTGTAGGTCGTCTGGTTGGTCTGGGCTTTGTCCTGAGGGGTACCACTGAGTCGGTGATGGCCGAGAGGGTTGCATGGACCACCTTTGTGTAGGCCTCTACTGAGTTTCCAGGTGGAGTTAAATTAGGAAGAACATCTGTCAGCCGTGTGGCAAACATTTCCATTGCAGCCGCGCTAAAATTTTGTGAAGACACTACGCATTTGGTGGAATTTGAGGGAAATTTATAACTTATCTCAAATTCCACCAGTGAGTGATCTGAAACAGCAGATGAAAGAGAGGAGACGAAGATATGGGAAACATCTATTCCCCGAGCCAAAACAAGATCCAGATAGTTTCCACTAATGTGTGTGGGCTCATGAACAAACTAGTTGAAAGACAGGGTTGTAAGCAGTGATTGAAATGCTCTGGCCAGAGGATCACACTCCTTATTTAGATGAATATTAAAGTCACCAACTAGAAGGATGTTATTGGAGTGGGTTATTAAGTCCGAGAGGAAAACTCCAAACTCAACGGGTTTTTTGGGTAGTTTCTGTTGTCATTATGATTTAAGTGGTAAGAGCGGTCGTCCTTCCACCGGAAGGTAGGCGGTTCGATTCCCGCTCTCCCCACAGTTCATACTTTTCGTTGTGTCCTTGGGCAAGACACTTAACCCTCCTTGCTTCCAGTGACACATTCATACAATCTGGCATCTTTACATTCATGTGGTTGTGTCTCATGTATGTTCATTAACATGCACTGTCCCAATCAAATGAATGAATTAATATTCATTCATATTCTCAAAGAAATGGCACAAATAAAAAATGACAAATTCTGTAAATTTATGAGCTGTATTTCTCCTTTGTTGCTTTTGCAGATATCTGGAAATTTTGAAGGTGTCTGTGCCCAGTTTCTGTTCGCCGACTTCTGCGTCTAAGGATGTGGCTGTGTTTCTGAAACATGACTTGGCCATGCTGCGGCTCATCGAGACATTTTCAGAGAGTCTTCCTCAGCTTGTGCTAATGGTCGCCACAAACTTGCAGCACGAACAGCTGGACCTAGTCACAGGTACTGTCCACTCTGCTTTATTTTATATTTCACATCATTTTTCATTCATCGTTTTACACAGTGCACCTTTAACATAACGTCCTTTCCTTTCCTCAGTGCTGAAAGCCTTGGGGTCTGCCATGGCCGTCGCCTTCACTGTCACCAAGTATCATCGCATAATGCGCTCCTTTCTCACCAACCAAAACACCATGAACCCCCTCTCCTCTGGGGTCTACTTCCTGTGGAACCTGATGCTGATTTCGGCTCGAGTCACGGCCCTGGCTCTGTTTGCCTCCGTCCTTCCCTGCTTCATCTTGACACACTTCCTCTGCTCATGGCTCGTCCTGTTCTTCTCTGCCTGGCGCTCACAAACCAACTTCATGGAGAGTCCCGTCGGAGAGTGGCTTTACCGCGGCACTGTTGGACTAATCTGGTATTTCAACTGGTTTAACGTCGTCAAAGGGAGAACTCGATCCAGGTCTTTGCTTTACCACATCTACATTATGATCGATATCGTCCTGCTTTGCGTTCTTTGGTTTTGGAAAATGAACCCTGAACTTCATGACTTTAACATCAAACATATGATCACTTCTGTCTGTGTTCTCTCAGTTTACATTCTCGGCCTTTTACTTAAAGTTGTTTATTATAAATTGTTCCATCCGAATCCTTCCAGAGAGGAGTTAATAAGCGAAGAAGAGACACCTGCCAATGAAAGACATTTTTCCTTGGATGCCTCTGGTTGTGACCCTGAGAGTTCCCCCCAATTTAGGAGGATGAGCAATGATATTAGAGAGTCTATCCCAGTTCAAAGAACAAATAAACGAATGAGGAAGTTGGCGGAGAACTTCTACTGCTGACCTGTCACATCGACCAAACACGAGACTGAAGGTTAGCAACAAAACAGACTTTGTACACTGTAAGGCTCTGGTCAGACTGGAAGCACAAGTGGACCGCATTTGTTGAATAATTTTAGTCACACTGGTCAAATAGACAAACACAGCTGGGTCTAATGTCAGTGAATGCACCACAGCTCCTGCTCTGAATGGACTCACTGACTGCACTGCTTTAGTGAGTCTTGACTGTTCACTGAGACTAAAACGACATTAATCAAACATTACTTGAGCCTGGCATGTTGCACAATAACACTTTTACCTTTTTTTATTTTGTCATTTTATAAAGAATTATGAATATAAATAAAAACTATGTTTACTTATCATTTGTGTCACATGTTTCTTGACAAATGTTTTGATTTAGTGCTAGAGAATAAAAATATGGAACATACTTAATAATAAACTATTCCATCTACCTTCTTCCTCTGATGAGGACCAGGTCCATACTGTTAAAATAATTATTAGGTTCGGATCACAAATGATTATTTATAATTACTCCCAGAGCACCCCCCACAGGGCGCCACGAGTGACACAGTCGAAAGCCTTCTTTAGATCCACAAAACACATGTGGACTGGTTGGGCAAACTCGCATAAACCCTCCAGCACCCTGGAGAGGGTATAGAGCTGGTCCAGTGTTCCACGACCGGGACGAAAACCGCATTGTTCCTCCTGAATCCGAGATTAATCTATCGGCCGCATTCTTCTCTCCAGTACCCTGGCATAGACTTTCCCGGGGAGGCTGAGAAGTGTGATGCCTCTGTAGTTGGAACACACCCTCCGGTCCCCCTTCTTGAAAAGAGGGACCACCACCCCGGTCTGCCAGTCCAGAGGTACTGTCCCCGACCGCCACGCAATGTTGTAGAGACGTGTCAACCAAGACAGCCCTACAACATCCGGAGACTTGAGGTACTCAGGGCGTATGTCATCCACCCCCGGTGCCTTGCCACCGAGGAACTTCCCAACTATCTCAGTGACTTCTGTCTGGGTGATGGACGAGTCCACCTCCGAGCCCTTGGCCTCTGCTTCCTCAGCGGAAGACGTGTCGTTGGGGATGAGGAGATCCTCGAAGTATTCCTTCCACCGTCCAACAATATCCCCAGTTGAAGTCTGCAGGTTCCCACCTCCAATGTAAACAGTGTTGGCAGGGCACTGCTTCCCCCTCCTGAGGCGCCGGACGGTTTGTCAGAGCCAACCAGGCTCGGTAGGTCTCCTTCTTCAGCTTGACGGCATCCGTTACTTCCGGTGTCCACCACCGGGTTCGGGGGTTGCCGCCACGACAGGCACCGGAGACTTTACGCCACAGCTTCGAAAGTGGCGCGACGACAATGGAGGTGGAGAACATGGTCCACTCGGACTCAATGTCTCTAACCTCCCTCGGGATCTGGTCGAAGCTCTTCCGAAGGTGGGAGTTAAAGGTCTTTCTGACAGGGGGCTCTGCCAAACGTTCCCAACAGACCCTCACAGCACGCTTGGGCCTGCCGAGTCTGTCCAGCTTTCTCCCCGCCATCGGATCCAACTCACCACCAGGTGGTGATCAGTTGACAGCTCCGCCCCTCTCTTCACCCGAGTGTCCAAGACATACGGCCGGAGGTCAGATGAAACAACTACAAAGTCGCTCATCGATCTCCGACCTAGGGTGTCCTGGTGCCACGCGCAATGATGGACACCCTTATGCTTGAACATGGTGTTCGTTATGGACAAACTGTTGCTAGCACAGAAGTCCAATAACAGAACACCACTCGGGTTCAGATCCGGGGTAGGGGGGGGGGGGGCGTTCCTCCCAATCACGCCCCTCCAGGTGTCACTGTTGCTGCCCACGTGAGCGTTGAAGTCCCCCAGTAGAACGACGGAGTCCCCGGTTGGAGCACTTTCCAGCACCCCTCCCAGAGACTCCAAGAAGGCCGGGTACTCTGCACTGCCATTTGGCCCGTAAACACAAACAATAGTGAGAGACCTATCCCCGACCCGTAAGCACAGGGAAGCGACCCTCTCGTTCACCGGGGTGAACTCCAACACATGGCGGCTGAGCTGGGTGGCTACACACCAGCCCGCCACCTCTCACCACAGGCAACTCCAGAGTAGTGGAGATTCCAGCCTCTCTCGAGGATTTGGGTTCCAGATATCCAATTATTGTACCGTAATTGTAAAATACCATTTTACATTTAGTTGACACTTTCATTTAAAGCAACTTACATTAAGGTTCCATTCACCAGTGTTACAGCTGGAACACCACTGGAGGTAAGGAGGGTTAAGTGTCTTGCCCAAGGGGAGAGCGGGATTCAAACCACCTACCTTCTGCTTGAAGGACGACCGCTCTACTACTGAGCCTCCGCAGGTTTATTTCAGTTTTCTAATCACTCAAACAATATGTTTCTCAAACAATATTTAATTACATACACTTACACTCCCCAGACTCTTCCTCAGCTCTTCCGGGGGACTCCTGAGAGACAAAGTCCTTTGTCGTATTATTGCTGTTTCTGCAATGATCTGTCAATCTCCCTCCATCCTTCCCTCACTTTGGACAAGCCACTCTTTTCCCACTGAGACCCATGTTTTGATGAAGTCAACTGGACAACATCAGAGCAGAGATGGTCCCCAAACCGGCCCCTGGCTACGCCAAGAAACTCTGTCCATAAAGATATTGAACAGAACCGATGACAAAGTGTTTTTCATGTACATTATTATCTGTCCCTTTCACAGTCTGAACCCTTCAAAGTGCAACAAACAGAACGTGTTGTTCAGAAACATGTTAAAATTTATTTACACTTTATAGAGTCGTGATACACAGAAGAAGAACAGGACTGTTCTGAGGTCCCACAGAGCTACAACTGGACAGAGTTATTAAGTTATGGACACATATGGACATGAAAGCATTTAGGCACCGCCGTCTTAGGTCCTTACAATGAGATGATAAAAAAATACAGTTAAAACACAAAAGAAATGCAAAAATAAACAGTATTTGGCATCAGAAACGAAAGAGGCAATAAGAATAAAAGAATATAGTACTTGGACAAATACACTTCACAATCAGTAAATAACATGCAAACAATACAATTAACAAAGAGAGGCAAACAGAGCACATCTGTTTTTGAATTACGTGTCATATTATGAGCTGATTCCCTTCATGACGTTACGAGTGTGTTTAGTCATAATAATGGTGCATTTAAAGTACTGTGTGATTGTCGTTTGCTGTTTCATAGACAGTAACAGAATAATTGAACTGAGATGTTCCTGATGGAGACAGACTTTAATGCTACATTTGTTAAAGGCAATCACAGGCTAATCGGAAATAATGGTGAGATTCATAAAGAATTTGTGGAACATAATGTGTCCTAGCAGCATGTCCAGAGTAGATTTGACTCTACAGTAGCCACAAGGATGTTTGTTAGCTCTGAAGGTGCCACAAGTGTATGTTTTGGCGTAAAGTTACGGTTTCTTTTGACCTGCATAAATAATCTTACAAACTTAAAACATTCAGGTTAACTGAACCAAAAACCAAACTAATCCAAAGACAATTCTTTAAACTTAGGGAATCAGAGAAGGATTTCTTAGTTTATGAGGGTTTTGTGTCTCCAATAAAAGTCCTCAGCTTTTTTGGTCAAATGTAGCGGTGGCTTTAAATCATGAGCAGCAAAACAATTGATTATTGACGGAAAAGCTATATTTTATGTGCAACCACAAAATTACAGCAATTTTCTAATTTACCAGCTTTTTCTCTTTTCAGAGTAACTCAAATACACCGTCCACCAACTGTCCAGATAATGACTGTGTTTTGTTTTCTGGAGCCAGCCTCAGTCCACTATCCTTCTACTGTCCAGGATTTCACGGCAAAAATGGACGATTGTTTCACAAAAAAAAAAAAAAAAGGCAGAATAAAACAAAATCCCAACAGCGACCCTCCGTTCGGACTCTACACAAGGTTTGTTGCCCTTTTTGGACGTCTTCACTTTTTTTTCTCCTTTTTTCCACTAAAAACAGTGCAGAAATTAATCAAAAATCATAAAAAATAACAAAGGCTTTACAATAAACAGTAAAATAACACTTTGGATAATGTATATATTTATATATATTTATAACAATGCAGTGATACATGTAAGAAATGAAAAAACAGTTCCCTTTTGAGTTAATGTGAACAGTTAACAATTAAAAGGCACAGTATAAATATATGCAGTCACACAAAAACAAAAACTCCACAGAAAAAAAAACAAAGAAAAAAAAAAAACATTCGAATCAGAAAACCTTCATGGCTCAGTGTTGTTCGGTCCAAATCTCAAAAAGCATGGTTTTACGACACGCTACGGAAACAAGAAAGTTTTGGAAAACTAAAAAGCACATTTTAAAAGGATTGGAAAAGTCGGGATTCTGATTTTTTTGGTTTAAAGTTGGGATTTTCGACACGTTCACTCTGAGAAACAGCAAAGTTTGGTTTGAATAAGATCCAAGAAGAAGATTAATAGATTTAGATTTTTTTTTAAAAATGAGGCCGTGTTGAACTTAAATCAATGAAGTTCATAAATCCTGGTTTGTTAAACATTACACTGTTCATTCACAGATTTCATTAAATTCATAGAGCTGTGGAAACGTCTTATAATTTAGGAACTCAAGCTTTAACACCAGAAGTTCTGCTCTTGTAAAACGTTTCTGGTCCAGACCAGCAGTCGTGTAGCTTTAACAAACTGTAAGTATTCAGGCAAACATACATCCAAAAGTAAAAAGTGATTGGTTTGAGTCACAGATGAAGTGCAATTGCTTTAATTTTATAAAGCAGAAAACTCACGGACATTCAGGTGAGAAAGATTTCACTATTTTAAACACCATGGCTTTGCTCTGATTGGATAAGATAACCTTGTAACAGGTGCCTCCAAGTATTCATCTTAAAAAATACTTTCTGTGGGAGTCCTAGAATTACTTTAAACCCACTCCATTTTCTGTCAACACTGCATTAAACCTGAGCAGAACTCGTGACATGAAAGAGTCTAAAGAAAGAAGTCTAAACTGCTGCAGCCTCTCAATTAAAAGTTTCACTCCAGGGTTTACTCTGTTCATGGTAATTATTTGCAGCACATCCAAGTTTTGAAAAGTTTTCTTCAAATACAATTTATATCTGATAAAGAGACTCTTAACTCTTAACAGCTAATGCACCAGTGGAAACATGGCTTTTGTGTTACCCATTGATCATTGATTAGGGACATTTATTTCATTCAGAAACTACTTAACGTCATTGTTGAGCTTCTCTTTTTCACACTGAACTGAAATGAACTACAGCAACTTAAATCTCATGAGGTCAATGTGACACTTTCCTTAAAACTACTCGAGTTCTTGACCAAACCACGGACACACAACCTTCAGAGCTGTCATCATGCGGCGGACACAAGACACTTATGGATTTTCTGAAGTCATATGAACAATAAACCAGTTTACGGTAAATGGTGTTGAATAAGATGCTATTGTTTCAATGGAGTTGCTCTGACGTAAGTAACACTGAATCGATGATGCAACCAATTCAATACAATATTTTGTGACAGTTTTATATTATATATTTTTTTCCCCATTTTTGACCCTTTCCCAGGATTTAGAGAGTCCTTTTCCACCAAAAGAGTTTTGACTAAATGATGGGAGTTTTGAAGAAAGTACTGTAAGCTCACTCAGTCTTTGTCTCGTTGGTTTATCTTAAACACCTTTTCCTCCCTTTATGGAAACAGGTTTGAGTTGGACGTTCAATAAAAAACCTGATTTAAATTTCATCTGTGACTAATAAGACTGTTGGGAAACCCCCGAAGCAACTGAGCCAACTGCGGAGAGGCAATCCAGGAAACCACACGTATGTGGCAGACCACGGCCCGCATCCTCTTTCCAGTCAGTTCAAGCTCTGGCAACTAAAGCGGTCATTAAAATGTCATTTGTCCCAAGTGCAGCGGACATTCTGAAACACAACATGAATGAACTTGCTGACAAAGTTCCATTCTAAACTTTGATAATAACCGCTCATCCAAATTATGCCTGCATCCATATTTAAAATGGAAATCATAAATGTACAGGCTTTTATTGTGAATATCTTTTAGAAAAACAAACTGAAAAAACTTGAAAATGACACCAGCTCTGAAAGAAAAAGGACACTTCGGACTGTGCTCTGAGATCGACCCGAACAACAATAAAACCTCAAACACTTCATATACTTTTATTTCTCCAATACTTTTCTACTGTTCTGTCCCAGTTCAGACGGCTTTAGTGCATCGCCGACAAAAGGCCCGTTCAGGTTCATTACAAAAACCACAGATGAATGATGAGACGATTGTTAAAGCAGCTGATCCCAACCTCGCTCTCGTACCGTGTGATAAATGTCAGACTCCATCAGAAGAAGAGGGAACAATCACATGACCAAAAGTCTTCAGTCCAAAACAATGGGAAATCCCACTTGAACTTTGGTTGTCGATGCAAATAAAGCTCTTTAACGTTTTCTCCCAAAAACAATTGAAATTTTAGCTTCTCTTTTTCATCATCCATCTTTATAGGAACACATTATATACATTCATACATTTATTTTGACAAAGCCAGTCTTTAAAGAGGTATTTGCTGCACTCTACTCCCCCTGCTGGCCATAACTGGAGTTGTTTTTTTTTTAACATTCAGTCCCTGTTATGTGCCTTTAACTTCGTCTACGCCTGTTTTAATCCAATCTTTGTGGTGCTTTGTCACAATAAAGCGTCCAAAAGTCACAAACTGAAAGTATTGTTAGTGATATAGAATCTGCAGCATCTCTAGGCCTCATTCAGACCTGGCATTTCAATCAGTCTTCTTTGCCAACACTCCTGGTCAGGTCTCCTTTTCTTCTGCAAAGCTACTGTATGTTGGCTTCTGACTGGTTCAAACAAAGATGAGCCACAGAAGCTCTTTAATCAACTGTTAAAGTCTGATTTCGCTGACGTTTTCTCTTACTTTGTCCAGACTGAAATGCAAAGTCTGAATTTCTCTCCAAAAAGGCAAACTTTTGTTGTTTTTAAAGATGTTAGTTTTACATAAGAACACCACGTGAGGCTGAAAATGGGACAAATAAAAACAGAAAAACAGACAAATGCGTACTTCCCTTGTGTGTTGAATCAGTGCCACTTCCAGCTGTGGGGAGATTAGCTGCCGTAGATAAAGTCAAAAGGAGGGAGAGCGTTGACCCAAAAAAAAAAAACAACCTCACATCTACCTCGGTCTCTGAGTTCAGTCCCGAACAGCTGCAGAAGAGTTGCATCTAAGTGTCTCTCGTCAGAAACAACAGCTGCAACCATTCCCTTTGAAAATGTTTTACAAGAAGTCCAGCTCCAGCGCTTGGTGCAAAGACACGAGGTCCCCGTGAGTCGAGATCCGCCAGAACGGCATGTTGTGCTGCGACGACAAAGAGGACAAAAGAGAGAAAGTATTGTATGAATAGGATACAGTATAAAGTCACTAATAATGACTTCTAGAGAAATAAAATAGGGTGAAATGTTAGACTTTTAAAGCCACTAATGATAAAATGTAATGCAATCTTCGAAACCTTTTTGCTAAATAAATGACTGGAAAAATCTGTATTGTTTTATACCATAGGTTTCTATTATTAACCAGGGAGTATTACATTTCTTTGGGCTCAGATTGAACTGTCACACTCAGGATTAAAAGCAAAAGTTTTATATGAGTTATAAATAAAATTTAGCCGTCAGAGGGTTATAATAGAATAGTACTCACTTGTTTTGCAGCAAATTCCTCGTCTCGTCCGTCTCCGATCACCACATACGTCACTTTCTTCCCAAATCGCGACACGATCCTCTCGAAACAACTCTCTTTCCCTGAAAAACACCACAGGGAAAGTTAAATTAAACATAATAATCCTAATATGAAAGAGGAAACCCAGTACGAACCAATTTTGGTGGCGCTGTAGATGTTCTCGATGGGGAACACGTCTCCGAGGCCGTACAGCAGCACTTTGGCCAGAGCCGGCACCAGCTGCGTCGTCGTGACCAGGACGTTCATACACTTCCCTCTGAGTAAGAACACACACACATGAAGCCACACAAAGAGACATAACGCACTGTCAGTGTTCGTCTGGAGTGGATAAAACAGACCTGGACTGAATGAGCAGCAGAGACTTCAGAGCCGTGTTGAGCCAATTGTCCGTCACGGTCTCGATTTCAGACTGAAGTCGCAGCAGCAGGTCCCTCTTCATTGGACTCAACAAACCTAAAGGAGAAGACAGAGACTTACAAATCTATAATCCACTATAACGGCTTTATTTACTGTGATTTAAATTTAAACTTAATGAATCAAATCATCCAGTATTTATTATTAGGTACATTTTCTGATTTACTTGATTCTAATGCTTTATATTTTATAAGCTGAGGTCTTGATGCTGCTTATGGACAATTCTTTGAGAGCTATGACTGGACTTCCTTTTATACCTACATAGTGCACAGTAGTTTAACATAATTTTAAAGTTTTCTTTTTAAATCATAATTTAAAATTAATTACCTTTTAAGGCAATTTTAAGCCATTTTACATTTTTAGTGTTGAGTTGCAGCATGTTATTTTAAATTTCTAGTTTGTCACTGATTGTTTTATGAAGTTACTTTTGGTTTTGCTTTGAGTCATTGAGCAGCAGGCAGCTTCCTGAAACTGTATTATTACATAAAGCCAACGCGTGTGAACCAACTGAATTACTTTAAACTGAAACCGAAATCAGTCTCGTGAAGTGTTATTAGAAGAGAGATTTTAGAGATGCTGACTCACTCTAATACATAAAGACTCTGAACCTGAATGTCTAGACATATCCAGTTCCTGTCATGACAGTGCTCACTTCGTCCTCCACCATCCGGGGGCCTTTTGGATAGACTCACTCCAAACTTTCACCCCTAAACATCTGAATAATGAACTTCAGAATTTTCCTCTAAAATGTATATATTGTATTGGGTTTTCATCTTTATCTTAGATCTCGTACGCGTGTAGAAATGTGTACGTGGATTAGCAGATTTAACAGTCCTACCTGTTTGTTACAGCCGTTTCAGCTTTAGGTAAAAATACAAATTTAGGAACGCTAAGGACGCTTTCAGTCCGCAGCTGTTTTGTCCAAACTAACTCTTCAGGACCGTGGTCTGGACCAAACTGAACCAAGGTCCAGTTCATTTGGGTTCATTTGTGAAAGACAGTTTGGAGATAGTTCAGACTTTAGATAAAATGCAGGAAGTCACAGCCGGAGGAAGTAAACAGGGAAAACAGATCAGTTGGGTTTAACACATAGATTATGTTGTTTTATGTTTTGTATAGATCTATATTTATTGCTATTCTTCGACAGGTGCCTCGTGTGAAGTTGTGATTTAAATAATGTCTTAAACAGAGCATTTTTAAATCTACATTAATAGTAACGCCCTACTCCAGTCTGATTATTGTATTTCTCCAGTTCAACTGTACAATGAGCCTCTGCAGAGACACACTCAGTAAATGCCCCTGTTGTCATGACGACAGTGAACACAGCTTCAGGTAAAGTCCGATTTATAAAACTGAAACTAAAAAGTTACTGAACCTAAAAACAGTTTGGGAGTTCTTAGAGCACTATCAGGAGAAAGAAACGCCCTGAAAAAACCCCTGAAAACCCAAACCTGTACCTCCCACATTGTTCTTGTAGCTGTTGTAGATCTCTTTTAGCCGTCGGTAACGAAAGGCCAGTTTGCGCATCCACTCCACTCCTCCCTGGACTCCTGCGGCCGCCCCCGACGCTCCTCCTACTCCGCTCGAGCCGTTAAAGCCGTCCGTCAGGAAGTTATAGTTCCTGTGAAGAGAAGACGTACGACTGGTTTAAGTAAAGCGTTAGAACTGGGGTGGTTTAGTTGAAGTATAAAGTGAACTCACGCGAGGTCCTGTCCGTTGTCGTCAGAGGCTACGTCTTCAACATGGACCTGATCACACTCCTTAAAAACAAACATGAAATATTTATTCAGAAGGCTTTAAATGTTTAAGTTACTGCAGTGACCTTTAGCTTAAGTGAACAGGTACAAAGTGTTAGAAATGTAAATATAATTGTTTTGTGACAACACGGGACAGTTTTTCATAGTACATCAACCTTTACATCGACAGAAAACTGACACCTGCCCTGTTTGAGCTCGGTCCAGACCAAACTGAACCAAGGTTTAGTTTGTTTGTAAAAAAGCATTTAGCAATAGTTCGGACTTTAGACCAAATACAGCAGGTCACAGAAGAACAAACGGAGGGAAACGGGGGAAAACAGATCAGTCCGGTTTGTTTTCTGTTTTTTATTTTCCCTTCCGTGCAGCCAAGCGTTTTCTAAAGAGCGTTACAGTGATTTAAAACATGTCTGTATTAACTCTATATTAATAATAACATGTCTCTTTAGGTCCTAGTCCAGTCTGATTATTGTATGTCTCCAGTTCAACTGTAAAATGAGCTTCTGCAGAGACACATTCACCACAGTAAAGCCCTGAACAGGAGACTGGACCACAGTGAACACAGCGTCAGGGACAGGACCAGGGTTTTTAAATCTGTAAAGTAACATGGCTGAACGGTTACATAATTGTGAAGTCAGGCTATGTATTAGAAAGTATAATAAGAGAAAGATTGTGACAGGCCTGTGATACATTTCACTGTACTGACTTTTAAAAAAGGTAATTCCACTCAAAAAACAGAATCAGAATGCCAGTCATGTGTAAACGACACAGCTTATAGGCCCGTACTTCGAGGTCGTTGAAGAACAGGTGAGTGTCTGCCAGCTCAAAGATCAGCTCTTCCATCTGCAAACCCAGGTTCAACACCGTGGCTGGATCCTAAACAAAACAAGAACAAACTTTAAAAATGAATAAACTGAAGGGTTTTATGTATAATGTGGCACATGAAGAAGAAGTCACAGACCTTGGCAAATTTCTGAGCGTAGGAGCCTGTGAGCAGCGAGTGGAAAATAATGATGGTCTCGTCCAAATCCCACAGAAAAATGCGCTAAACACAAAAAAGGAGAAACGTTTCTTTGTCTGAACAGCTTCTACAACATCAGATGCAGAAAATCTTGCCTCTGCTAATTTTAAGGGCTTCTTTAACAAATACACAGTCTGTTTTCTGTACAGTGCGTTACCTCCAGGTCGCTCTCCGTCGGCGGACAGCTCTCTGCCTTCTTCCCTTTCCCTTTAGCTTTTCCCACTGAGTTCCTGCGGCTGACATCGTCCTGCTCTCTGGCTCCAGCGAGGGGCGCTGTGGGGAGAGCAGCAGCAGCCGGGAGGGTCTCTGGGGGCGAAGAGTCTGAAAAGATACCAGACAAGAATTCAAAACCTAAAGATGTGAAAAGTGAATACACCGCAGTCTCACGGTCACCTCTAGGGGGCAGTCCGGCAGAAGCAGCCTCCTCTGACTTCACGTCCGAGTACCCCCCGACCCCCGTGGCGCTGTGGTCCTCGGTGCTGGGCAGGGCTGCAGGGACGTAGCTTGGAGGCAGGTTGTAGTACTGAGAGAACTGAGTCTGACCCAGAGAGCTGTAACTGCTGAAGTCCTGCTGAGAAAGAGAAGACAATGATTTTAAAGTGTACTGCTGTCAAAACATCAATATATCAGCCTAGATTATATCCTTACTAAGAAAATGATAGTTATATAATTACTATTTGTCATTGGAAATACAACCGACAGGATTTATTGGCTCAAATGTATTTAGGAGTATCTCCCAAACAAGTACTTTTTTTTTTTTTCACCCAACCCGAATTTATCCCATCGTCAGGAAAGCACCACACCTCTACATGGAACTAAAGTAATAAAAATGATCTGTAGAAAAGCAGTGAGGCCATTTCTGCACAGTTTCCAGTCGACCTGTGTAAACTAACACCCCTCCAGCGACCCGAGTCAAAGATAAGAGCCGACCGGCGACTAGTGAGCTGTTAAACCGATATTACCCAGAGATTATATATTAAAAACAGTGCTTCAAAAACAAAACCACAAGCTAAAGAGGCTAATGTTTTAGTGACACTGTAGATGGTTGTTGTGCAGTGGACTCCCAAACAGTTTTTCTGATATAGAAAAATAAATGAGGGTCAGAGATTTATATTTAATGATAGAACACAGAGTACAGAGCTCTATCCAACCAAGATTTGGAACCAACCTTTTATTATGCACAGGCTTCTTCATGGGCCCAGGTTCCTTTGTCCACTATTCTACTGTGTATGATTTTTCTGGACAAACTAAATAAAAAAGCCTCTCTCTGTACCTGGCCGACTGTAGAAGACACGGTGGTGGCGGCTGTGGCTGAAGGAATATTGGAGTAGACACTAGACGTGGTGAAGCTGGAACCTGAACGGTAACAGATGAACTTCATTAAATGTCTTTAAAAACTGTTAAACACTGTTTTTATATATTTTCTGTTTGTGTAAAGTGTGTGCAGAGGCCAGGAGCCGGTGTGGGACAGTGCGTCGGCAGCTTGCCTTGGCTGGGGTATGAGTAGTGAAGCTGCCCAGGCTGAGGTGAGGTATATGCGGTGCTGAAGCTGAGAAACCCGGGCTGACCACCAGAGGGCGCCTCAGGGGGCCCTGTCTCTGTTTTTATGCCTGGCCACAAAGCTCCTGAAGAAGGAAAACAAGGACAGAAGCAGGAAAAGGAAAGGATTGGTCAAGTGAAGAAGAGCTGAGGCGATAGTTGGGTTTTAAGCAGCTTTAGTTTCTGTGGAAATTTTTAAGCTCAAAGTCAGCATTAAAAAAAATAAAAAAATAAAATTGTGTTTAAATCACTGCTATGACCTTCTGGACCAAAGTTCATCTAAAACTTGTTCAAATCCATCTAAAACCTGTTCAAATCCACCTGTTCTTCAGGAATAAGAATAAAATTAGAAGACACTGTTTGCTTTTGGACATCTCTGTATTAAGCTGTGCACAAAGCATTTTCTTTGTACAAATGATTCTTAAATGTGTGGCTGTAATTTGTGCTGTACTTTTCTACACTTCATCCTTTACAAAAAACCCAAACTATCACTTTAAGTCATCAGTAAAGACGTGAGCTTCATGTGTGAGCAAAGATCCAAAGGCAAAGCTGAGTGAGCCGTTACAAAAGAGTGATCCTGGTTTATGCGAGTTAGAAACAGAGAAAAGAGAGCCACTGACCGAATGGAGGGAGTCCATAAGTCTGTCCCGTCTGAGGAAACAGAGTACATACTGCTCTGACCCAAAGGAGAGAAGGCCACTGGACTGGTGTAGGACGTAACCGTAGGACTAAAGACAGAGACAACAGGATTCAGTAGGTCTCCAACTTTTAAGTGAAGTTTAGACTATTTTCTCTCATTTTACAAAGGGTTTGTGATTTGAATTTTACTTAGGGTTAAGGATGCAAATTATGTCTGTGTACTTTTATTTGGTCTTTTGTTTCAGTAAAGAACAATGACTCATTGTATAAATTGTGCTAAAACATCCTTTGCCTTCTTTTGTTTGTGCAATACCCACTTGTTTCCTTGATAAACCTGCTGAGTGTATTCAGTCGTTACTGTTGGATCTGTCAAAAGAAAACCAGGCTTTAGATTTCCCGTTAAACAAAGCATATATTTCTTCAGACTTGACTTAAACCTGCCTTTACCTGAATGTCCGTACGAGTTAATAGGGTCAGTGCAGGTCTGAGGTCCTTCAGTCTCCGACGGCTCCTGGTCTCCTTCAGAACAGTAAAAAAAAACACATAAATGCATTTCATTTAAGGATTTTTAATCAGTACTATGACTTATTAGGCCAGACATGTCCAGTGTCCATCTAAAACCTGTTTAAATCCATCTAAAACGTGTTCAAATCCATCTAAAACCTGTTTAAATCCATCTAAAACCTGTTTAAATCCATCTGAAACCTGTTTAAATCCATCTAAAACCTGTTCAAATCCATCCAAAACCTGTTCAAATCCAACTAAAACCCACTCAAATCCCCTGTACTTTCTCTAAACGTGTCAATGTTTCTGTTATAATGTAGATATTACCTCTGTATATTATTTCCTGACCTGTGTCGAGTTGAGCTGTGGACAGAGCAGAGTATGACGTCTCCTCAGATGAAGACAACACATGGGTCGGGCTCCTGTCGTCACCAACAGCCCTGGACACAGATATATTTGTGGTAATATAAAGATAGTAACTGTCTGTAACTCGCTGGAATCAAGGTGAACAAACCTTGTCTTGTTATCCTGTAGACCGTCCAAATCAAGCTTGGCCTTCTTTGTCTGGAAAATAAAAGTGAGTGAGAAACCTGAAGTTATATAGTTTTTATTTGGTGGAGACCATAACTGCTCAGAAGGACAGATCTCTCCAGGTTTTTTGGGGCTGTGTGAGATTTTTACTAAAGACACAAACTTTGGACGCCTATGGCTGTATTTTGTATAGTTTTATCTATTTATTCAAGTTGTAATTGTCAGATTGTGCTTTTTAATCAGTGTGTTATGTAATCTGTGCTTTCCTGTCTCCAGCGTTTTACTGCATCTCGTTTTATGCAAATTAGCCAAGTGCTTTGGAGCTTTTAACGTCTTATCCCAAAACATTGTGTTGTGTTAATTAGCTCGATGTAGACAGAGAGGGGTCAAACTAAAGGTGTCCAAACTAAACTGCTTCATCTTCCCTCACTACTGCTGCTGCTTTGCTTTTTTTATTTTGTGTTGGGAAAAAAAATATATACATTTGAAATTGTAAAATCATAAAGAAATGAAGAGGAGATTTTATTTTCTAGCTTTATTTCCCACCAGCACTACTTTATGGTGTTGATGCAAAACCAATAAGGCAATGTGCTAAACAAAGGACTAAATTAAATAATGTACAGAGTAAACGTCTCCAGTTTACTGCACAGGACAGTCTACTCTACAAGACGGACTCTCAAACTTTTTACACAACAACTCTTATTATTTCACACTCATATTTCCTTTATGTCTCATTAGAGTTTATCCAGAAACTTTTAATGGATCTATTTTTGGCAAAAAGATTTAAAAGTACTTTTAAATCTCAGCATTTATTTTTTGCCACATCACCCAAGCCTGCTCAAGTGTACTTGGATCATAAAGGTTCTTAAATCTGACAATGTAAGTGCCATCTGAGCCCCCTGTCCCATTAACAACCCCGTTTGTGTTGTGTCTGAACTCACCGGCAGCTCCTGTGCCTCCTCCATCCCGTCTGCGGAGCGTCCCGACATCAGTTGCTCACTCTGTGCTCTCTGTCCCGTGCAGCCTCCTCGGACCCTGCTTCACACAAACCACATTTATTCAGCCACAAATTGATTTTTCCGAGGTGGGTTTTCCACAGTCCCTTTATGTATTCTCCCTCACGAGTCTCCCCTCCCCTTGCCCCCAAAAAAACACTATTGCTGGGGAGGGGATTTAGGAAACGAGACGGCGCTTTAATCCCCGGCACATGAGCTTCAGGTGACGCACGTGTGGCCTGTCACTCACCTGTGTACCCCGGGATTAAGCTCGGCGTGCCACCTTACACGGGAGCTAACCTACATTTGAATAAAAGCACGTCCCCTTTCGAAGCATTAGCGGCCGTATCAATAGACGGGATAAGATCTAACCTGGTTTCATCCGGAGGGGAGATTGGACTTGTCCTTTCTCCGCGGCGGTGTTTATCCAACTGACATAATGTAGACAAAGACAAAAGGAAAAATAGGTCACACGGAGGATTCAATACGGCGCACCTAAGTGTCAGACCGGCGTTTAAAGAATGAAAAGGCACAGGCGTTTAACGAAGGAAAATGTCAGCATATGTGCACTTATGCAAGATTTATTCAAGTGAACTGGAAAAGGGACATTTATAACTGTGGGGGGAGTGGGCTCAGTGACATATTTAAAATAATACTGCGGGAGGCGGATGAACGGGCCGAACAGAAGGGCTCTAAAAAGTCACTGATAAATGTTGCACTCTCCTCAAAGGCTGGAGTGAAACCCTGCAGTGAGTCTGTTGTTGATTGGACGATAGATAACCCTCACATGAGAGAAAATGAGACGCAAAAGGGAAAAGTAATGAAGCCTGTCTTGTGATAAAATCGTATTCCAGGAAGTCCTTTTTCTAAAACAAAGCTACTATTTTTTCCTCTCAGTTCACACAGAGTTTCTAAACTGCGGTCTACACTGCATTAAACACAAGCAGAAAATATGACATTAAAGTGTGACTAAAATGTAGAAAACTGCAGAAGCTCACTTAATAAAATCTTTAAAAAACTGTGACTAAAGCGGAAACAGTTTAAAGGTGAACTGCATAACTTTTAGTCAGTAAGGCACAGATCTCAACCCCATATAGACTCTGTGTTGTTACGACAGCAGCACCAAATTCACAAACAGTCATTGGAGACTATCCAAGCAGCAAGTCTCTCAGAAAAAAACATTTTTGTATTTGTCATTTTAGTGTATTTAGTCCAAACAAGACTCTGTAGGGTCCAGTGTATCGGCCTGTTTTCTTTATTATTATTATTATTACTACAACATCTGGAGATAAGTCCTCGTCCCGGGACAGGACAGTTACAGGAGGTTTAAGTCCAGCTCAGGGCGCTGTGTTAGTGAGAGACATGACTCTACTGATCTACTGTCGAAGAACCATCAACATGAGAGAGAAGATATATTTTTGGGTTAAGAGTTACTTGGTGCTCCTTTAATGTTTCATGCAGCAGTTTACAGCTGTACCTTCAGCCTCACAACACACCAGGATATACTCTACTCTTTATAAGTAATTATTGGCAACACATCCAAGATTTTTTAAGTTTTCCTCAAATATGATTTATACTGCATAGAAACACAACTTTTGTGGACCAGACGGAGAGTTGGATCACGATTTTAACGTTCTTTTGAAATATGGTTCCTATAAAAGAAAAGTTTCTAAACACTGAACTAATCTACTTACACAAACGGAAATGTTAAAAATTTAAGAATTTATGGGGTGCTTTTTCTAATTGTCAAGTACCAGCACATTGCCTCCTATTATATAGAAGACAGATAAAATATTGTCAAGGAAAAACTGTGGGGAAAATAAATCTTAATATTTGACCTATAGGTTCCACTCTTCTGCAAAAACTGAGCATTACATCTTTAAAATTAGATCGCAAACCCTAAATAACAGAAAAACAAATCTGAAATTTAGAAACTAACGAAATGTTTTCATCTCCCAAAAATGTTATTACTGTGATTTCAATCAGTGTCAAATGTTTGGGAGGATTGGATTGTTGGACTTATTGACAGATTTTATCATAACATAATTTGAAGTGACTTTTATCCACATATTGCAGTAGAAGTGGTGTATTTTTCACGGTTTGACATTAGTGAAGCCAAAGCACACAATGAACCGACAGTAGCTCGGTCACCGCTCACACCAGCATTTACCCCAGACTAAAACCGCTGGCTCTCAAGGTGAAGCCGGCTTATTTACAAGGAAACAGAGGCTAAGCTAAACATAATTTATAAATGAAACGAGTACAACTTAAGGTCGACTAATACTAGTCCGTACAAACATACAAATACTACGAATTGCTAATATAGAGCTAACTTTATTAACCGACTCAGACAGTTAACGTCTTTAACGTTAGCATCTTAGCATCACCGCAAAGCGACAGTTATTACCAGATTAACAACATAGTTTAAATTTGAAGCCATTGGGGATATTATGTATGGTTTATATGAAGGTGTGGTGATTCAAATTGTTCCACAGGATACTTTGGAACTACGTGGAGCTGATTAAGCCAGCGCTTTAAAGTTTTCGCTCTACAGAAAGTAGTCAGGCCCCGCTGCTGCTATGGCGGCGGCGGGTGCACAAATGGCAGCGTGCGGACGCGTCTCACTCCCGCTACAGCTGTGCATCAAAACTAACCACAAGGCAAACACGTCAGCGTGATTAACAGACTTACCATTGAAGTTGCAAACAATAAACGCTTTATTTTAAGCGTCTCCAATAGAATCCACACTGTCAAGCTTTGTCTGTTGTTAGGGACACTATTTTGCAGGAAGCTTTCGTTGCCGTTCACTGCGCATGCGGAGTGTGTTCGTTCCCAGGAGGCCTTTACAAAGAATCTTTTGGTGGAGATTCCAAACGCCATATAATCGTAATGGCAATTTTCACCTTTGTTTCTAACGGAATCGGGTATTTATTAGTTCTCAAACATTGATAACAACATATAGTATTTTTTGTTTCTTCATATTTCTAACTTTAGATTTTATCCAGTATGTATTTTTTGGGGGGGATGAACCGTTAGTTACGTTTACTTGCACTTCTCGTCTCTGTCCGCCGTGCACAGCTTGGAATCTCGCCACTGTCACAATAGTCTTTCTTTAGCGCGACAAGATGCGACAGGTGGCAGTACGTCAACACAGGTAACAACAACATTTGTTATTTGAACAGATGTCTCCCCTCAGCCTCAACTATATTTAACTAAAAACTGTCTTTTCCAAGTATCGGAGAACTGCCGACTACTAGCCTAATCTAAGTCCAGTGATACATTTGGCAATGCGTTTGTAATTAATCATTGGTAATCAATTAGAATTATGGATTAATCTATAATGAATCCAGTTTACAGTTTAAACCTGACCTAATGTGCCTACCTAAGTTGAAACAATTCCTGTCGAGCTAGTTTTGTAATTTTGTAATTAAAACGTAATATTAGAGTGCAGGATGCATATATAATTACAATAAAGTTGAATCTAATCTAATCTAATCTAATCTAATCTAATCTAATCTATAATTAATTAAAGATGTACAATAAACAAAGGGTGGCTCCAGTTTTCAGCCTTTTGGCAACATCTACTGGTGACATTGTAGATTGCAATTCAACATCTTAGCCTTATACAATACAGGACGCTCAGAAGGGGACATGAAAAAGCGTTTCCTGCTGCAGTGCTCAGTTTGTTCTCCCTGGGACGCTGTAAGTATTTCTTATTGTTCTTTAGATTAGTATAGAAATGTATTTACAATATAAGCTATATCAGGCCTCCCCACCCCCCTATTTTTGAAATAGGGGGGTGGGATCTGAAATAATCTGAAATATTCTGGCTTCAGTTGATGAAAAGTATTCTAGTATCTAACTGATTATCAAAACTTTTCTAATTGCAGTGTTTTTTATTGTTACACTGGGAAGAGAAAGGCCATGTCACTGTTCTGTAGGTTCTACTGATGATCATTATTGTGTGCATTCATATTTGTATTGCATATGTTAAAGTTAAACTGTACAGAAGTAAACCAATAATCACAATATTATACAGAGTAGAGTCAAATTCATAGATTTTATTTTGCAATTTCTGACACAGATTACAGACGCATATGATCATGTCAATTATTTCATACAACAGCAGTGGTATGGAAATAAATAAACACAAAAATATAACAAAACTTAAACACTTCCAATAAAATATGGAAGAAATTAATTTTTAAACTGTGCGTTGTCTTTTTCATGTGTGTTTTCACCAGGCTTTGAAAATAAAACTGGGGCACTTTACTAGAGATTTTATAATTTAATTTCGAATATATACTTGTTTTTATTTAAAATGATATAATCTTTTTATTGCACTTTCCAGAACCATATGACATAGAAGTCCAGTGCTCCCTCTAGTGCTTCCTCATAGTTAACCACTTCTTAAAGGGACAGTCCAGTGTTTTGTTGTGACTTGAGTTTAGAGAAGCAGACAGGAGTCCTAGTTTAGCTCCTGCTTTGACAAGTGGAAGTTAGCCCAGAGCCTTGCATTTCTTTATATTTCCTAAATCAGTTATCATGCAGTTTGATTATGCAGGTTAGATTTTTTTCAGATTTTTTTTTTTATGAAATATTAACTTTTATAAACTGGATTTTTGAAATGCTGGCTTGTATGATTGAAAAAGATAATAAAAGCCAATTATATGTCAAAATAAATAAATACAAATCACGTCTATGTAACACATACTTGTATTAATTGTAGTTTTTTAGAGTGTATAACCCAAATTCCCACTTTTTACAAAACACTGGACTGTCCCTTTAAACAATATAATATTTGAAAAGGGAAAACTCGAGATATGTACATCCTCGGACAGGCACGAGACATTCACAGTTCCTCTCTATACAATGCATATAAATACAAAAATAACATGAAGATATCATAATATACTCTCTTGCAATCAGTTGAATGAAAATACAGCGTGTGCTATTAAACATGGGTCTGCTGTTATAGTTATTGCTGGTTCATTATTTAAAAATGTCTAACACTACGAGTAAACCAGAGCGATTTGTAAAATATGTAACGAGCGAGTCATGGGTAAACAGTGAATGTTGGTAGCCACTTATAAACATTTAGCTTGGTTTTCTATTTTCTCTACACAGTACGTTAAAAAGTTGATCTTCGGTTTTTGAGGACAGAGGTCGGGAAGAGTTCAGAGCGAGCTGCAATTGGTCCAAGTTTTGCCAAAAATGTAAAGACATTTAAATGCAATAAGTTTGAAAACTATCAAGATATGAGTTAAAAAGTGCAGGTAAAAGTTGTGTTTCTGTAAATTTAAGTTGGTTGTAATTAATTTATTCATCTACTTCTGCTTAGTCCCGTTGTTGTAATTAATTATGGAAATGGTAAAGTTTGCCAAAAAAAAAAAAAAATCAAAACAGAGACTCAAAAATGCAAAACTCAGAGTCTCTGACTTTTATATCAGAAATTCTTTATGGAAATTCACAAAAAAATTCCCAAATTTTGCTAAAAACGTTAACCACACAAAACTCTTGAAAAGTAAAACTTCATTTTCCTGAGGCTTTTAAGGAAAAAAAAATAAAATAAAATTATATATATATATATTTTTTTTTTTTATATATAATTTGCATCAGAAATTATTTATAAAAATTTGCTTAAATTTCTCCAAACTATCCACACCAAGTTTTGGAAAATCTATTCAAAACTTAAGTCTCGATTTTCTGACATTAAAAATTTCACTTTAGTTTGTTTTTTATGGAAACACAACTTTAGACAGTTTAAATAGTGGACCAATAAACTATAAAACATAAAAAAAAATGTTTTAAAATTAATTTAAAAATCAATGAATTATTTGAATTATCTATGCATGAATGAACATAAAAATAGACTCTGTTTTTGGTAAAGAAATTTAAAACATCTTCAATTTTAAAAACGGTTTACGGTTAAAAGAAATTGTTTAATGATTAATCATTAATATGCTGTATGTGCCTAAAGTACAATTTATACAGTGCAGGTTTTTGAATGGGACTCAATGGGACTACATGGAGCCGGCCCTCGTTAAGCATTACTTTGGTTCTTTAGTCCACTATTATAAACTGTCTGTTAATGCAAGCGTAAGCAGCTGTAAAATAAAGTAAATATTTCCTTGACCCACTGTTTCTCAAGTGCAAACAAACAAAAAAACATGACAAAAACAGTTCAAGCTGAAAGAAAAGGCCCTCGAACGGCAAGCGCCTTGGTCAAAACTCAAGTGAAATAGTTGATAAAGTTGGCTTTAATCGACAATATATATTTTTAAGCCGTTCGACCAGCCTCGTCAACTTCCTCAGGCACTGTATTTCTCTCTTTTTCTTTTTCTTTGTGACATTTTCCAGCAGCTGCTTCCAGTCTTGGCACGCTTATGGTCAGGAGGCAGAAAAAAGGAGTCTGTAACATGAGTCTGTACAAGAGTCATGCACAAGTTAGTTTTTTTAAGCTGCTTCCACCAAGCAGTACAAGTTTGGTGCAAAATTTCTTGATGTTAAATATAGAAACGTTAAGAATTACCAATTTGTACAGTCCCACTTTTTTCCAGGTTTGTATTTGAAAACTAAAAGGTTGAGCTAGATTCATAGAAATCCTTTGGAAAACACCACAATTGTCTAAATTACAGTGTGTTTTTGTATTATCTCAGGTCGAAACTCTTTTCCAGATTTTTCAAGACGTGTGAAAACCCTATTTAATGTTTTTTCTATTTTATGATGCGTTTACTTCTTTGCTGAATTCAACACAAGCTCAAATAGCACTTTGATTCAAAACCGCACCAGAGTGAGCTGAACTTAACCGTACTGCTTGGTGGAATTAAGTCTTTTCATCGATAAATCCTTCTTGTAACGTCCCAGGCTGCTCTGATGTGGTCCCTTGGTAAAAAAAACGGTAACAGAGTGTGTCTTAATCCAGTCTCTTTGTGAGTTTCTGATCAAAGACGAGCAGCAGCAGCAGCAGCAGCAGCAGCAGGAGGAGGATCACATGAAGGAGAGTTCGGACGGGGGTCCGTAGGAAAAGCCTGGAAAAGCCCCCGCTGCCTCCTTGACGCTGCTGCTCACAGTCAGAGTGTCTGTGCAGAGAGACGAGGAGACGGGGAGGTGAGTGAACTCGGGGTCAAAGTGACGCAGGTCTGTGGGACCGCTCTGGAAACAACGAAACAAGGAGATTAGAGACACAGCACAAGACACTAGTATAAAAGTATTTTCCTAGGAGTATTTTCTTGACAATTTCCCTTCATTTTTATTCTTATGTGTGCAATCTATTCCTCTTCAGTGGCCAATTATAGCGGCCTCAGAGGGTCAGAAATCAAACTACAGCAACCTCAGAGGGTCAGAAATCAAACTACAGCAACCTCAGAGGGTCAAAACTCAATTTACAGCAACCTCAGAGGGTCAAAACTCAATTTACAGCAACCTCAGAGGGTCAAAACCAAACTACAGCAACCTCAGAGGGTCAAAACTCAAACTACATCAACCTCAGAGGGTCAGAAATCAAACTACAGCAACCTCAGAGGGTCAAAACTCAAACTACATCAACCTCAGAGGGTCAGAAATCAAACTACAGCAACCTCAGAGGGTCAAAACCAAACTACAGCAACCTCAGAGGGTCAAAACTCAAACTACATCAACCTCAGAGGGTCAGAAATCAAACTACAGCAACCTCAGAGGGTCAAAACTCAAACTACATTAACCTCAGAAGGTTATAAATCAAACTACAGCAACCTCAGAGGGTCAAAACTCAAACTACAGCAATCTCAGAGGGTCAGAAATCAAACTACAGCAGCCTCAGAGGGTCAAACAAACTTACATATACAAATCTATATTAAGGGTGTGCTTATTTCTTTTCTTATTTCAAAATGACTCTGAAGAGTTGCAACCCTACTGTTAACTCACCACTGAAGGAATAAACGGTGGCGTGATCTTTTTTGCCATTAGGTCGTCCCAGTTCATTGGAGAAAAGAAGGAATGAAACTTCAGTTCAAGCTGCAGACAAACAAACAAAGACAAAAAACACATCAGTACAAAGATTTTTTAAAACACACATTACTTGAGCTTCTAACTCTTCAGTGGACACTCACAAAGTCGTCCTTAAAGCCCAGTCTCTTGGTACGTTCCTTCTGCAGCAGACCCTCCAGCAACTCACGACCGAGTTGGAGACATTGGGCTTTAGCACCGGAGCCTTGTGCAGGATGTTGTTGTACATCTCGGCAGTGTTTCGACTGTAAAATGGAGGCTGTAGAGGAAGAAACACACGGAAATAAGCTTAAGCTGAGATCTTAGGGTTTCCAGCTTTAGAGGGTCAGAACTCAAACTACAGGAGCTTAAGAGGGTCAAAACTCAAAAGTGTCCTCACCAGTCCATAGAGCATCTCATAAAGCACCGACCCAAGACACCACCAGTCCACTGTTGGTCGCCTGCTTCTGGAGAACCTCCGGAGCCAGATACTGTGGAGAAATAAAGACGTGTTAACCTTCTTTCATAGAATATAGTTATATTTCTGTTCTAGAAATGGTCATGTTTCAGTTAAAGTACCTCAGGAGTCCCACAGAAGGTTGTGGTGGTGCAGTTGGGCTCCAGACCTTCTTTGCAGAGGCCGAGTCCGTCAGCACGATGTGGCCCTGTGAGTCCAGAAGAATGTTCTCAGGCTTCAGGTCCCTGCCACAGACAGATACAAACACTTTTACTTTACAAATTCCCACTTCCACAAACTACAGCAGCCTCAGAGGGTCAAATCTTATGTCCTAGCTACACAGAAAATGTCTATTCCTGTTTAGTGTGAAGACTTTCAGCTGCTCCGTTTACCTCATTTACATAGAGATGGGACATTTGTACATTTTATTTGATTTCGGGTCCTTTCCATGGCTACTACTCTCTAAATTTCCAGGTTTTCCAAGAAGTGTGGAAACCCTAAAGCTATCCAACCTCATCGGCTCTGGTTATGTCAGTAAAACTCCACTTGGGGGAGCTCTTGGGCCAGTCTTAACGGTTAAAGTAAAGCACACACAAGAAAATATTAAGAGTGAGTTGGCTGGAGTTTAAATTAATTGTTGTTTAGACTTATCACAGCTCGGAGGAAAACTCTGTTGCTTGTATTATCAAGAAGTAGAGCATTTATATTAAGTAGAGCGTCGTGGATACCTGTAAACGATGTGCAGAGAGTGGAGGTAGCCAAGTGCACTTGCGATTTCAGCAGCGTAAAACCGAGCTCTGGGCTCCAGGAAGATCCTCTCCCTTTGCAGATGGTAGAAGAGCTGCAGAAACGCACACAAAAACATACATTAGAGACTGAATATGTGCAGTAGTTGTGTTTTCTTTTTTTGTTGGACAATGGGCAGTACCTCTCCTCCGTTCACGTAGTCGAGCACAAAGTAGAGTTTGTCGGTCGTCTGGAATGAGTAGTGAAGGCCGACAAGGAACGGGTGCTTGATGTTCTTCATGAGGACGCTGCGCTCAGCCATGATATGCCTTTGCTAAAACACAGACGGAAACACAGTTATCAAGGGTTTTATGCAACAGAAGATAAAATGGTAATAAGAAATGGTGATTAACACGGTTCTAGTCAAATATAAGCTCTTTGCAAACACTTTTCCAGCATCTTATATTAGTCAGAAATACAAATATTCATAATTATTGCTATTTTCAAGTTACATTGCAGTTCTGTTTAGCCTAAAACAGATGATACTGTGGGAAAATAAAGTAAAAATGATATCTGTAATGGGAACAGGTCAGGTGGTTAATAGGAAAAGTGGATTATTTTACGTTTTTAAATTTACACACAAACCTTCTTAATATAACATAAAACTTTGTCCATTCTCTGAAGACTCACCTCTTTCTTTTGAGGACAATTTTCTTCTGCAGCACCTTTACAGCGTAGTATTTGCCCGACTCTTTGTGGCGAGCGAGAAGAACCTGTAAAATGGAAAATATTGACTTTATGTAATGCTGCTGTTCAAACCTGTTCAAATACAGTAAAGCTACAGTAGTGTTTCCAACGTTGAAAAAGCACTTTTGCACTGTTGAATGCTAGTGACATTTTGCTGATAATATTAAGACTTTCTACCTAAACTCCATTTTTTAAAGCAGCCAAATTTAAACTTAACTGTGCCACATCTAAGTTTTTAGTCCAGAATAAAAACAGAAACTTGACCCACCTTTCCAAAGCTGCCTTTCCCAATGATTTTGAGGTAGTCAAAATCACAGGGTTTGATCCTGAAACGAAATAGACAAAAGGTATATTGAGCAAATATTCTAGTTTTAGAAGTATATTTATGTTTAAATGTTCTAAAGCTACTTACTGAGTGTCCTCGGCCAGGGAGCTGCGTGAACTGAGGCACATCTGGAGAAAGACAGAGGGAATAATAAACTCAATTAGTTGCTGATTAAGTTGGTGCTAACAAGGTTCGCCGGACGGTTTTCGTGCGGACTGTCAGGAAGTTGTCCTTTCTCCATCTCCTCGTTCTGATTCTCATCAATCTTCAGAAAGTTGTTCACCTCGACGCTGGAACAGAAACGGACAAGATCAGCCTTTAGTCTCAGTTTAATACAAATATACAGTATTATACAGATACATGTAGACGCTTTGATAAAGGATAATTATTGGTTTTATTGGGTTAACTTCTCACAAACAGTCAGTGTTGTTTGAATACATTTTTGTTTGTGAATTATGTCTGTGGTGATTGTTGTCGACCAGTTCAACACAATTAAAAAAGGATGATGAAGATGATGAAGCTCTACTTTAGAAACCACAACTGTTCCCGACGACAAACCCGTCTGAGACACGACTTAACCAGGCTCTGACCCGGGACAAAGAGATAAGACGGCTTTGCATCTGGAGGAACAGGTGACCGAGCAGACCGTGACCTGGGACAGGACCAGGACCGGGACTCAAGGGACGTTAAAACAAGACGCTAAATAACATAATGAAATGAAATTAAAGGGTTTATGCCGCGTTGGAAACAGGCGACTGACCTGAATGTGACCTCAACATTTGACTCATATTTTCAAAGACAAATTACCTTCTGTTCCAATTAATCTGAAAACAATGTTCGTTCAAAGAATTTTAGAAAAAATAATGAGGTCCAAAACATTAAGAGTTTAGAGGTTATAACAAAAACTGGATAATGATTCTATTTTTCCACTTTTAATGGATTTTTATTTGTACCCTCCATAGATACAACCAAACTAGCCCGGAGATTACTTTTAATAAAACATAAACTGGGAGAAATTCTGAGGTCCGGGCCTCAGTGACCTCAGTGCTGTGTAGGGCCCTGTTTAAACAAAATACACTGCTGTCAAACCTTTCCAGCACCTTATCTGTGTTACAGACCCACTTTTTGGTCTGATAGAATTTAAGTTATTTAAATTCTCAAAAATACAAGCTCATTTTTAAACTTAAAAATCCAACATTAAAATTGAACAATTTTCACGTTTTTTCAGGGCCCACAAAAAAAGACAAAAAAAAGGTAGTACAGAAAAACTAATTGACACAAACCAGCAGATTCGTTTGAAGTTCAAGAAATCATTTTTGTTTGTATATGCTCAAGAAAATAGGTACAAAGAACTTAAATTACTCCAGACCATTTCCAGACCATTTCCAACCCCCATGGGAACTTTGTACAGACCAAAATAATGCCACAAAACATAACATTTTGGCTAAATACTTTACCAAAATGAAACTAATCAGAAGGAATACAGTGACACTATAAAACGACCAAAATAATGATTAAAATCTGAAGTGAATGACACTTAAAAGGAACTATAAAGTCACTTTATGGCACTTATTTAAACTCCAGGGGATTTCTTTGCCACTTTCAGGGATTTGGTAAAAACGTTCTGCAAAAGCTATATCCTAGATTTCCGCAGGTTTTTTCCATGACACCTGCCCGGAGACTTGAGGACACTTCAGTGAGCCTCTGGCATGTCTTTTTTAATTGCATTAGGGGTTTATTACGTGTCCGGGGACAGAGGGGATTTGCTGCGCAGGTTGTGAATGGACTATTCTTACAACGGCTTCTTGGACTCTTGGATTACAGAGTGTCCTGCCAGACTCAGGTGTTTTAACTGGATTGGCTCCAGCACAATGAACATTCCAGTTTGTTAAAACCAGGAAGGAACAGCTGCGAGGGGTTAATACTTAATTTGGGCAAAACCTTTTGTTCTAAATCTTTACACTTTCTTATGCAATTATGCTACAACACCAGTGTTCTACAGATTTGGGTCATATACAAATCCCAAAGCGCTTAGTTTTTAACATTAAGAACATTTTTGGCTAAGATTAATTACACAAGCTGCCTAATTATCACATTTTAACAATCCTTCCTAAATGCTCTTATGCCTTGCCTAACCCTAACCAAGTGTGTTTCTTAAGAATCTCACTAACTCTTTATGTTTTTAATTAGAAATGCCATAAACAACTAAAAAACTAGACAATATGGAAGTATATGTGACCTGTAAATGTTTTATTAAGTGGATTTGTGAAGCTCGGATATCTTTACCTAACTGTGTTCTTGCCTAAACTTACCCAATGTTCATGTTAGAATGTCATTTTTTACAGGTTTCTTTGATTAATCTGTTAAAATACATGAGGATATGAACATGTAGCATCAGTAGTGTAATATATGCATATATTAATCTCAAATGATCAATATCTTTATGTTACTGAAGCCCTGTGCTTTTGTCTAACCATAACCAGGCATATTTCTGACCTAAATATTCCTTACAAGTTCCTATATTTGTGAACATATATGTCTGCAATGTGCACGTGGTATGTGTTTATTCATCTTCAACACTGACATTGTGTGTGTGAATTTGAAAACATTGAATGACTTTTCAAATGTAAAAGCACTCACTGTTGGCAGATATGCGGCGTGGACACCAGCTTCTGGATGAAGTCATTCAGACCCATTTTTCTCTCCTTGATGAAAGCTGCAACAGAGAGGCCATCGTTAAGACATGACTGGTGTAAGAAGAACTCTTGGCTTGCTCCAGTAAAAGAAAAGCGCAGTGTTAGAGTTTTAATCTTTCGTTTGTTGATGCCAAATGTCCTGGTAGAGAACAGATTTGCGTGTTGTGTGAATAGACCTCTGTGATGCTGCGCGGACCTATGAGTTATGCAACCACTTGGGTCACCCTTTCAAACAGTAACATCAGAGCTCAACAAAGCATTTTCCATCTCTGAGTCAACACAGCACCTTGTATTATAATCACCTTTTTAAATCCAATTGTATTATTATTATTATTATTATTATTATTATTATTATTATTATGTGGCTCTGAAAGACAAAGGCATCTGTACAGCTTTATCCACGTTACAAGTGTAACACATTAATAAGTAGCGTTAATTATAATCTGCAAAGCTAAAACATCTTCCTTTTACATAAATACAGTACAACCAGCATTAAGCAGATATACTCCTAAAAAAAAGACCTGTCGCGCTCACCTGCCAACAGTCCAACGATCCCTCTCATTTTGCAGTAGGTAATATCACATCCTGCTTCGGTTACAGCCATGTTTCAACCTTGTGTAGTATCCGTTTAAAAGCCACAGACGTTATATTCCCTTCCCGGGGCTGTGTTGAATCCAAAAACCCAAAGTATTTCTCTCATAAAACCAATAACAGAGCTCTTTCTTCCGCTCTGCTCTTCCTCCGCTTCTCGAGAATCCTATCTGTTTCTAACTGACCGCAGCGCTCAGCCGTTAGATATATATATATATATACAGACCACGCCCCCTTTGGACGTCAGCCGCGTTGCCCCGGGAGACGGCGCAGGGGAGGGGGCGTGACGTCACGGGATTCCGCTGCGGCCATATTCAATTTATGCGCCTGCAGCGGGCGATGTGTGGATGACGACAGTCAGAGGACCACCACCTCCTCCGCATTTTTTCTTTTTATCTCAGTGGAAAAGTCCAGAACCCACTGCAGTCATTCAGTAACAAAGGGATTCCTGTCTGCCATTAATGAAAGTCGACAAAATGTGCTTGAAATGCAACATCCCACTGCAGAATTAAGGTCAAAGACAGTGGCTGATGTCAATGCAACTGGCTACATAGGCTTTACAGACACAATTATAAAACAAAATGACTAAAAATACATAATTAAAACACATTCTAGAAGGATAGCTTGTGAAAAATGCTGCAAAAAATACAGAAGTAATGCCAAAGTATAACGCTGTTTTATAGACCGAACATGAAGCAGTCAAAACTGAAAGGATGAATACAATGGGGGATCCAAGTTTGTGGAGATCCTTTATAATCCTTTCACATGCACACATTAACACTCTCACTGTAAATGCATTATGAGCCCTGCGGAGTCCGCTTTTCATCGAGTCGTGACTGCTCCGAAGATGCCCCCATAAGCTTTGCTGCAGAGTGAGGTTATGTCATACAGCTGCAGCACAGTTATACAATGAAGAAAGAAACTCACATGCAAAAGCAAAGAGGGGTCCTGACTCAGAGGCAAGTCCTTGTTCTTTGAGAACATTTATATAGGCTATGCAAATTGATCTGGTTTTACACATGGCCTCTTTTTATTATAATGTGGTTGTTTTTTTTTAGGATATAGTAGAATTAAAGGTCTAGCCTTCCCCAAGTCCTGCTTTAGTGGATCTGGAAAGCTGCAGAGGTGTAAAGATTGGATTGGAGTGATGTTTAAAGGCATAATATGCAGCTTTTCTAGGCAAGTGTTGTATAGCCTACATTTAACTCTAATAGTGCTTCTTGTAAACAGCCTTTAGTTCTGCTTAAGTTCATCCTTTGGACAATAGTTCTGCAATCCACGTTTTTTCTTTCTACAATTAGTCAGATACACAAACATGATCCTTCTAGAAAGCTCTGCCATTGTAAGAAAGTAAAGTCTAAATGTACCTTGCCACTATTTATAACGCCTGTGTTAACCCTATAAACTGGTTTCTGGTACAAACGTTACTGGCTGTGCTCAGAGCCTTTAAAAAAAAAAAGACACTTTAGAAGAGTGTCTTTTACCAGAGTTAGGTCAGAGACTGAAAATATCAGTGTAGGGTTTTAGTGAAGACCACACCTGAAGGGTACAAGACCAGGACAAAACCAGGATTTCCACAAGAAATGTTTTAAAATTTAACTCTTTCCACTTTAATGAGCCATGTTCTTTTTTGTAAATGAACAGACACATCTACTTAATGACTAATTATTACATGGAGAAATCCATCTGTCTTGGTTTAAAATAAGGTGACCAATAAGGACCATAATTTTGCACATGTCTCATGAACAGGAGCTGTCCTGACTCCTGACAAATACAACTCCTACGCCACAGGATAAAGGATAAAGTGGTGTCGGTTTCACTGTGTCCATCAGGCCGGGGGGGGGGTGAAGGTGACTTGGCGCGGCACACTTACATAAATTCACAGAAACGAGAGGCGTCACCAGGTTCGTTTAAGCCGAGCTGCGATGGAGCTGCTGTCACAGATGTGCTCCACTGACCCTGTGAGTTAGATAACTGCGCTTTAATGAATGATGTGAGCCGCAGCGCCTGGGGAGGGCTCTGATCTGAATAGAAACATTTCCACTGATGGAGTTAAAGCAGCAGCAAACTGGGGCTGTGCAGGGAAAACAAAAGAGGTCTCCAGATGCAAAGAATATATAATATACATCAGAGGAATGGTGACTGACGTGAGAGATGTCCTCTTATACAAACCTGCTGCACAAAAAAAAACATAAATACAGAACCAGGTCTAAACCAGGTCTAAACTTCAAAATGAATTCTTTGAAATAAGAGAACTGAATGAGCTGATACAACAGGTGATTAATCTGATCTAAAGGTAGAAGTAATTATAAAAACATTTTCTATGTGAGCATGTGGTTACCATCACCACTGATTACAGAAGTTGTAGTTCAGGAAGTGCAAAGCCACACTAACAGCCAGTGTAGTAGACACTATACGTCACTAGAGCTGGTTCCCCTGATAAATACCTCTTGACTTCCTGTTTCCATGATGATGAGCTCTGCCTGATCTCACTTCACTTCAAACATGAAACCAAAAACACTCTGAACACAAGACAACGTTTGGGGTTTCCAGGCTGGTTATTTTTACAGTTGGACCCTCGTGACTGAAGCAGAAGTTTATCAAAAAACGACATTTCCAATCATTATTCTAAAGTTTACCTGACAGGACTCAAATTATAAAGCAAAACAATCCATTATCTCATTTTTTATCTCAGCTTTGACAGTAAATATAAGTAAGGGCTGGCTGTATTTGAGTCCTGTTTAAAAACATATATCATTTTCACAATTATAATTCCTGCCTTCTTGTCCTGTCTTTATTTAAAAACTGCCTGATTTGGCACATTTACATACTATATGTCATGGTCTGACTGAATACCCTCTTCTGACTGACTGACAAGAGTGCAATAAAACCAGAAATGTATACCACACAACAGTCACAAGAGAGCCCCAAGTGAAGACCCTCCAGGAGGCTGCATGGGTCTAACAACTGACAATAAACACAAACAAACACCAAACATATCCTGATTTCAGAAACCGGGATAAGCCAGTCTCCCAGGTTTTGAAAAGCAACTACGTAATCTGGGAACCACAAAAAAATAAAAAAATAATAAAATGGGATACTGTTGCTGTATACACCACATCCCGATTTCTGACAGCTGCCAGGAAAGTGAGCATGTGCAAACTCAGTCTCATAAAACAACTTTCATTCAGCGCCAAAGAGCTATAACCATGCTTTCATATCTCCACACTGTTATTCCCAAAGTAATAATAATAATAAGAATAATAATGCTTTAGATTTATATTGTGCTTTTATCTAGAGACTCAAAGTGCTCACATTATTCACTCCACAGTCACACACTGGTGGTGGTAAGCGCCACTTTGCGCCTACAGTCTCTGATTGTTCACTTTATAAAACTAACGACTCACCTGAGCCTTAAACGACTCACACATCAGGAGTCATACTGTCCTTTCATTTTAACGACTATGAGACCAGAACAGCCTGGGCCAATCAGAGTTAGTTTCAGGTTAAACCCCTCCTCTAGAGATAAAGCTCAGCTCTCGCATCATTAGAACTCAGAATTAAAAACGTGATGATCAAGATGATCTGGATGACTGAGAACCTTCACAGACAATCTTGATACTATAATTTTTCATGTAACAGGAAAACAGCAACAGGTGCTGTCTTTAGAGCCTCCATCAGGGTGTGCTTCATGACTTCATGTTTCTACTTCCTGTTGTGATCAGTCAGATGGAAATTATGCAAAACTAAAACAACTGTATTTGAACTGAAGCGCTATTTCCCCTTTTTAAAATAAATGTTCTCTAGATATAGGCATGTGACTAAAGTGGTCTTTCCAATAAAATAGTGTACAATTAGGTATTTTAGGTGCTTTTGGTCACAGCTGCCTGTTCCTAGAAGACGTAAGCACATAGTCATTTGTTTAAAGGTTTTGGGGTAACTTTTACCCTTGTTTGTCTTTTTGTGATATTTATCTTATTTATTTCAGGTTTATAGTTTCCTTTAATAATTCTTGATGATGTTAGTTTTCACTCTCGTTTTATTTATTTACTACGTGGCACAATCAATTCAAATATTTAGAAAATAAATTGTGGTATTGCTGTTGCTTATTGTTTATTAAAAAATGCAAGAAAAGGAATTTGAAGTCTGCCCAGAATCTTTAAAAGGACAATAAAAGAGGACAAACCCATGACCAACATAACTTTTAATGTGAGTAAAAATAAAGCCTAAAATAATTCAAACACTAAGAAAGACCACTATGCAGAAAAAACCCCAAAACAAACCAGTAACAAGTTCACAAATCTTATAGTCTGGGAAACACTGTTGTAGAGAACATAATGTGTTGTATTTTAGGAATGCTGAAAACAGAGATCCACTGAAGAGGATTTCTTTGACCAATATCGTGAGTGTTGTGTTTAAACTGTTTAAAGGTTAAATGCTGCACATCTTTCATTTACATCGATCGACCGAGTGCTTCCATGAACCGTCTCTAATGCGTCCTGTCACATGACTCTGACATATGGCTCAGCTGCAGAAGATCTGAGCAGTCTCTCTCTGAAGCTCCTCGCAGCTGGTCACATGATCCATTAATCAGGTTTTATTTAGCCCTTCTTCCAGCGCTGCCCTGTTTCCGCTGTTCGTTCCGTCGTGTGATTGGGCCGAGTGCTTGTCACTGAGTCACCTGCTGTTCATTCACTCTCTCCGGCCATCATTCTGTATTTAGACCTTTTCCATGACATTAGCAGTGAGTTCTGTCACTGAAAAGGACCCAAACCATTAAAAAAACGACAGATCCAGGTCAGCATTCACACTGGGTTTGAAAAAGTGCATGAGTTATTTTCCATCTCCTCTGGGATCTATCTGCTGCCTGATACAAAAACATGTTTGCTGTGCCTTCTTTTTTTCTAGATTCACTGCTGCCAAATATTCATTTGACTTCTATCAATTATATCAATGATTTAACTATCTCTTGATCATTTTAGCTCCAGTCGACATGTGCAGCTGTTCTGTCAAACTGTGGGCTTAATTTGTTCTTGTTCTAAGTGAATAAACTACTCTTTCCCTCTGACAGAGCAGCCGCACGTGCCAACCTGAGCTAATATAATCGATAGAAGCTTTGCAGGATCAACCCACTCTTTTGGCGTCAAATCAAACAAATGTGTCGCAGGAAATGATTTGGCAGCAATGAGTCACTACAAAGAAAAAAAGAGACACAGCAAACATGTTTTTATATCAGACAGAGCGAGCTTTGGAGCTAAATGAATCTTCAAGGAGAACGAAATAGAGCTCTTACAAAAAGCTAAACAGAGAAAAAAGGAAGCAAAGTAAAACCAGTTCGATGTAATGTCCCTGTTACAGGAACACTAAAGAAACCTTCGGCTAAACTCTAAGTTAAATTCTATCACAGTAGCCCCTGAAAACATATTAACAAGGTAACACTAACTCCACCATGTAGACCAGAACAGTTCACTCTGGTCCGAGGTCAAACCCATTGTTGATAGAGTAGATATTTATCTGTGATCAGCCGCTGGGAAACGATTATCTACAGCAGAGGACACAAACTGAACCAGTCAACGAACCGGAAAAAGGGACTGGGGCTGTGATGACAAATGAGCATCAACTAAACACAGCAAGAATGATGAACAAGACAATCTACGAGAGTAATAGCACATTTATTTATCACAAACCTCACTGAAATAGCAAGTCAATCATATTTGATACAATAGTCTTTACTTTAACAATGCATTACCTGCTTATAAAGTCCAGTATTGTGAAAACACATTGGCCCCTGAGCTGGATTCTGGATAAGTCTGGTCCAATAGACACACAGAAAAATAAACATTTATCAGTATTTGATTTTATTTTTATTTTATAGACGTTCTCGGGTACATATCTATCGTTTATTTTGAAAACGTTGCCACACTTGACTCACTGACAGCTTCCATGTGCCACACACTGAAAAAAATAAAATAAATGAGCAAAAACAATTATTTCTGGAGGGCTTCTCTGTTGAGAGGGAGAGGCGCCCAATGACAAGAGACAGAAGACAAAACTGACAAAAAAAATTAAATTAATGGCTTATCGCAGCAACAGGCAATACACGAGCCCCAAGCCTGCTCTGTGTCAAGTGTGGTGAGCTGCTCCAACGATGAAGCCATCAAAACTGCCTCGCCACAAAAAAAAACAAGCACCCGACATTAAACGAGAATCCTTTGGAAACATGACTTCAAATCTCACAACAGTCTGGACTAAAGTCAAGGAGGTCTATCCTCAGATCACTCTGAAAGCACGAAAATCCGGCTTCCATTTCCAACAACTTTGCATTTTTGGGAAGATAGTTTTCTGTCATAACAGCAACTAAAACCAGATTACAGAGTGTCCTGGACATAAAGACTGCACTCTGAGGGTCTCCTACCAACACTCCTCAATGGGACCCTCTAATTGCATGAAACAGGCCTAGTCCCACTGACTCTGATTATGGTGGGTTTAGTTACATTTACATGTGGTAATTAAATTAATTTAGCCTAGGATTTGCATCTTATGAAGTATCGATCGGACTTAAACTCTCAATAGAGGCTCAGTTAAAGCAGACTTAAAGAATAAATGTTGAAATGAAAAGACGTCACTTGAGGATTCCCTCAAATCCAAACATGATCCATCTGAACCTTTACAGACCATTACATTTTATCTCTATAAGGCCAAACAAGTCTTAACATGACTGTGATCTCATGAGAAGTCTAAACCTGACTCCGTAACCCGACCCCTCGAGTATTAACGCCCCGGATCATCTTCTCCGGTGACAAATGAGAAACAAGAGGCTTCAAGTAATCTCCAAAGAACAGTGCTCTGTGCAAAATGAACACGACTCTGCAGAAAGAGGCCCTGCTGTGTAAGCAGCAGCAGTGGTGTAAAGGAGAACTGTGGAGATTTCAATAAATAAAGAACAAAAACAGGAATGGGCTCCAGAGAGAACAGAAATACTGAGGTAATACTTGTGGGGACAGAAAGATAAGTATAATAGAGGGACTTTTTTAGGTTTACTGCACATCTTTTCTTTGTATCATTTCCTTTAACAACCAATTCCTGCAAATGGACAATACACGTTATTTATTTTAATTTTTATTATCCCTTTATTATCCCGATTGTATTAGATGAGAATTTTCAGCCCTGAACAGAAGCTTTGTCCAATCACAGCGTGCTTCAGGAAAAAGGAACAGTCCCATTGGTCAACACTGATGTCAATAAGGAAGCAACAGCTTTGGATAAAACAGAGAAAGTTTATGATCAACACTGGATACGCCTTTTTAAAAAAATAAAAATAAACAAAGAAAAGTGAAAGTGAACAGAATGACACACTTGTTAGGGGTTGTTTAGCCCTAACCCGTCCCCTCCAGTGGAAAAGAGAGTCTTACAGGCCTCCAACATCTCCATCACTTGAGGTGTCTAAAGCACACTCTTTCCTTGATGCAGGTCAATTATTGTACCTAATGTACCACAAACATATTCACAGCTACAATAATTATCCAATGAAAACCTTTTATTCCAAACTTTTAGCTTACTTAAATCCTAGTATTGACTTTTCTTTAGGCCTCTTTCTGCTTTTCTATCATCCCGTTACTGTTTTATTACCAAACTATTCTAAGAAAGGCTTTGGAAAGTACAACAACAAAACCCTGACTGCTATAGTGACGTTTAATCCTCCTTCCTTTGCTTTGCTGCTGAAAGACTATCCTCTCCACAGAGATACACTCAAATGGCCTCTTACCGATGAAGGACTTCTTCCCGGTTTTCATCTTGATTAAATCCTCCACAGTCCGAACACTGACTTCAGAAAAACCTCAAAGCTGCAGAGATGATGAAGTGCATTAAAAGGACGTCTGCTCCTTCATCGTAATCGCCGCTCGGTCAGGCTTCTTTGCTCAGATGTGGTCGGAAAAGCATTCAAATAAGTTCCCTGTGCATTGTGAAGCAGAGATGTGTGACGCACCTGCCCTTCCCTCCCTCCCTCCCTCCCTCCCCATTGGCTCGTTCTCTCTCTGCTTTTATTTCACCTGGAAAGAGTTGCAGAAAACAAAGCAGGTGTCTGGTTACAGGAGTCCCACTGGAGAGAAACAGGTCTCCGTCGCACAGTAACCGTCTGAGTGTGGATGAAAACGTGGCACACTGTATATGTATGTTCAGGGTAAGAGGAGGTTTACAGAAAAGAGGAATTCACTTTGGCTCAGAAATCAATGCAAAAGTAAGGCTGGTTCCTAAAAGGCTGGTTCTCTCACTGTATACATCAATAAATACAGTATCTGTGCATGTTATCAAGAGTTAAAGTGTTCAGTCTTTTCTTTGGATCCCCATTAACCTGTGACAATGGCTATTCTTCCTGATGACACGCAATAAAAACAAGGCTTTTGAAGTTCATAAACCAGACTCTAGCCATCTCTGAAAGAAAGATCCTAGTAAATCCACATCGACCAAGACCAAGACATACCCAAGACCCGAGAGTATCAAGACCGAGTCAAGACCAGTGAACAATACACTGTTATAGACCAAGTCCAGACTCACGGAGGTCAGTGTTTGAAGGAGACAGAGTTAGTCCGGACTTAGACCAGGTCCAGACTCACGGAGGTCAGTGTTTGAAGGAGACAGAGTTTAAATGACTGAAATTTCATTAAATCCCTTAAACAGATACAAATGCCATTTATGATCTTGGTTGGTCTTGACGTTTCAGACCAAGACTTTTAGGGATTTAGATTGAGACCATGTCAAGACTAAGACTGGTCTCAAGTTGTACAGCACATTGTAATACAGTTAGCAAAGGGCTTTTGTTACAACATAAACTGTTTTAAATTGAATTAATAATAACATTTCTGAGTCAATGCCGTTATTTGAATATAATATAATGACATACGCATCAGTGATTTATAATGTGAGACATTTGGGAGTTAAACAGTAAATCAATCCTATTCTTTTATATTTTGTTGTGTAAACCTCTAAAGGTCAATGCCAGTTTCCATCTGAATTCTCAAAAGAGAAGTGTTTTTTCAACAGCACTTACTCTGAGTCATCCTCTTTTCAGTCGCTTCTGCAGCATTTTTGAACAAACATATTTTCCCACCTGCTCTACACCTTCCAGAAACTCGCTGCACGACTGGCTTTTACAGAGAAAGACAAATAAATACCCTCTGGTTTCAGGCTTCAGTGGTGTTTTCTGTGAAAATAGAGAGTCTTTGAGATTTCCATGTGATTTAAATGAGGCTTAAGTGTGAATATGAAAATGTGTCGGAGTGAGTCGGTGACGCAGAGACAGAGACCGATTGTTGAATCTGAACGAGGGTTGTTGGTCTTTGTCTGCGTTCAGTTAAAGGCTCTTTGTGGCTGAAAAGATAAATAACAATAAGGGGCTGTTGTGGCCTGTTTACCACAGACTTCCTGGAAAACACGTTGCCTATGGAACAATGGCTCAGCTGTACTTTTAGGATATTTGAATGGCAGGTACTTTAAATGAAAACTGGTCGGTGATTGGATTAATCAGCTGCAGTTATCCAATCAGAGCAGCGCCATGTTTTCTACATTCATAACTGTAAAACATCTTCAAACACGTCCACATCATTGAACACAACATGTTGGTAAACCCAGGGTTCGGACCGCAAATACTTTTCTTGGAGTAGTTCAAGTTCAATTCAGCTGCATGCTGCTTATCTGGTGCCAGACTTTTCCCTCCCCAGACACTTCCTCCAGCTCATTCAGGGGAATACTGAGGTGTTTCCAGGCCGAGAGAAGTAGTCCCTCCAACCATTAGCTGCGCAAAACATGTTTGTAGGTTTGCATAAAGGCTTGAAAAACCTTCTGAATGTGTGCCTTTAAGGTTCCTTGCTCTGTGTACTTGTGCTCCACCCCAGACATGGGAACTGGGACAAAAGTATACCCCAGATTTTAGGTACACTCACACAGGCAATATGTAACGTGCCAAACCTGTACTGTGAGGGTTTAAAAGGACTCGGGTTACGACTCAAGCTGTAGAAATGATAAATGGAGCAGGGCACCACTCGAGTTGTTGGGTCATGTTCCCTCTAACCCCCTGGACATTACACCTATATGACCTCCTGACCTGCTCTAGATCCACTGTGGTGAACATTTCTGGAGCACAGAGCAGTGACTGGGGACCCGCTCCAGATCCTGGGACTGACTGTAGGACCAGCCCAGACTTGGACACAAGGAGAACATACCTTCCCTGCTGGAACTGCAACTTAAGACCTTTTTCATTCTGAGCGGATTTTGAGAATTTCTAGAGAAAGCGTTTAGAGACTGAACTGACAGGGGATCTACTGTTAGCAGTGTAACCCATCACAGTTACTCCACACTGATCCGAGCGTCCCCTGGTTTTATTCCTGGAGGAGCACAGAGCGTTTAAATAGACACACCCTTCAGAGTGAGGCCGGAGAAGGTGAAGGATTTAGACCAGTGTCTGAACAGCAGCTCCTCACAGTTTCTATGTTTAACACTGGATTAACCCGAGGTCAAACACAGGCAGAGGTCAGTGTCAGCGACTTCACTGAACAAAGGTTTAGGACAGTACCTCTCAGGACACAATATTCCTCTTTATCTCTGCCCTGCTCATTTCAGTTATCCACTTAAAGGCCACAGCAGAAAATGCGACATAACCAGCTCTTCGTCTCAATTAAGAATATCAACCACATGACTCACACAGTTTACATATTTCTGCTCTGAAACAGAACAGTCCCTCATGTGTGACAGCTTCCGTCATCGAGTCAATGACAAATCATAGAAATAGCTGGAGCTAAGAAACCTTTAGTAGGTGGTATTGGAAACGGGAGCATTCACTCATGTACGCGAAAATAAATATGGAAAGACGTGTAATACTAAATCAGATATCTTTCTCGTCAGTTCTCTGGCACCTCACGGACTCTATACAGACTGATTTCTAGTGTAATATACACTAGAATACAGTCATTCCTAAGTAGATTTAAGCCTTCTAGTAATGGATCCAAACTGAAGTGTTTAGGCAGAGCATGTCCAGGTTTACAGTGTGAGTAAAGGTTTCAAAGAGTGCGTGATAGAGCAGCTACACAATCAAACGCCTTTATATAATGTGGTAGTTTAAAATATAATGCTTGGTGCAGGTTTTACAGTGGTGACGGGTTATTTCTTGGTGTTAAATGTTGTATTTTAAGTCAACAAGAAACAGATTAGAAAAGACAGCCTGGCACAGAGGGAGTCATAAAACTTGCTGCTCATTGATAAGAGCTCCACGACAGGACACGATGTGCAGAAGTTATCCTTCAGTTGGATTCTTGTCAATTCAAACCTTCTTACTCAACACTTCTTCCTTTATGACCGAGGGAAAAGCTGAGCTCTTCAGGTGAGTCTGGATTTAGCGCTGACCTGTGAAAATGAAGAGCTTATTCTTCTCCCTCTGCGACACAAATAGAAACAGGTCAAGCTACTTTAGTCCCGGTAAGACCCGTGTGATCGCAGAAGTAAAATGTTGAGTCACATGAGGCCAATGGCCAGCTAAAACTTTACATTTCTTTATAAACTCTTTTTTATGATGATTTTGTTTTATGCAAAAGACCTGTCAGTGGATTTGAATGATTTTAATCCTCCAGTTTGTAACTTTATACGTCAAACAGGTCGTTCTCATTACCCAGTCTTAACTAACCCTGTCCACACTGATGTCATCTGGATTACACTGTTACATGTTACTCTGCTCCGTGCGTCTCTCGCTGTGAATCAAACTCAGAGCCACGTCTCCTGGCAGCTCTGGAGAATGACTTCCTCTTCCGGACGACAGGGTTTTTATCAAATTACAAGCAACACTGGACGGTTACATAAAAACACAGAGACCATCTGTTAGACTCTGATAAAAGCTCATGTATTTAACGTAATTTTGAGGTAAAAAAAAAACAGACTTTCCACTTTTTCTCATTGTAAAGAAATTAACCCTAAATTGTTTGTAAATGTTTTTAAAACCCTTTCCAGATTTATGTGCAGCAACAATGGCTTTTATTTTAAGACCACTTCTTATTGGGATTTAAAAAACACCAAACGTAGAAACCTAAACGTACTAAATATTACATTTAATACACATCATACACTACACAGAATACAAGACATAATACAATGCAACTCCCGTCTTATCTCTTTTTCTGCACAAATGAATAAATAGCAGTAAAATATACTAATGCAATAAAATAATCTGGAGTTGAACAATAAAGAGGAATATATTTGTCATTAATATGTGTTTTAAAATTGTGTTCTGTTTGTGTATTGAGCCATTGACAAAATAAATTAGTAAATGTAGATCGAGGAGAATGGAGGCAGCAACAACCTGTGCCAAAAACAAAAGTTCAAAAGGTCAGACTTTCAGGTTTATATACAGGACAGTATCGTTATAAGTGGAAAAAATAAAAAATATCAGTTCAGTCTTTCAAATATGTCCAAGGAGGTTCATTTAAAGTTTCAGTTGGTCCCACATACTGTGTTTGTGTTGTTCATAAACTCATGTTCTGAGAATATATTACTGTTATTAGATGTTCAGATCCACACAGAGGCTCAGAGTTTATCATAAAACACGTTTGAGTTTGTGTTCATGACCCCCAACACATTAGGATTATTTTTAGTATGATTTAGTTTAGATAGATTTATAGATTTAGTTTTCTTTAGTTAAGACACTGTTCCCAGCCTACATTCGAAGCCATTACAGAAGACCTGTCTATTTCATATATTCACTGAATCCTAATGCCAGGTCTTCCCAGTATCCCACCACATCGTCGTAATCCCTCCCAGTTAGATAACCGGGGGCCAGTTCAGAGCTGCGATGATGGACATTTAAAGTAATCCTGCTCAGTGGTCTGTGGCGAGGCTCACAGGCACCTCGAGCACAAAGAGAGGAACGGACGCACATGAATAAATACAACAAAATCAGGAAACTGTGGCTTTAAAAAGTGCCATTCTGTGACCAGGAATGAAGACTAGACTTCCAGGAGAGTCACTGGGGACGAGTGCGTTATAGTTTCCGTTCTTTAGAAGCCGAGTGGACACATGGCCTACAATTCGTCCTAGAGCAGTGTCCTCGTTATTCACAGCAATCAAAGGCTCCAGATTGAAGAGCTCGTCCAGCGTCATAATAACTGCAGAAATAGGGCAAGTTGATTTCTGCCAATGATTTTGGTTTAACCGGTTCCAACCTCAACAGAAGGACTTCACTGGATACAAAAATAAAATAAAGTCAATTAGTATCAAAACACTAGAAAGGTTTCTATTTAAACCACAAACATCTTAGCCTCCCCGTCTTTTGACAATAAAAGGGATCTACTGCTTCAGATGGAAGCAGACTCATTGTCAAAACATTTACTACATCGATTTTAGCGCTGAGTATGAAATTATGGATCATTACTTTTAGCATTTCCAGCACAACTTTTATGTGTTTAGATTCTTACCTGTGTTCAAATCTAAATTTTTGCTTCAGACCATTTTCTTTTTACCTTATCTTAAAATATTTGGACAAATCTTTGGGAGCTACAGAAAGAACTTCCACTGTTGGGCTGTTACACAGCTTTCTGTTCAGATCCTGCCGACATAATGCTCACAGAGGCCTGTCCTCTTCAGCCTGGCCTGGCACAAATCCCTTTCTAACAATAAGACTAGATTCCTGTGTGTTAAAGCACGACAACTTTGGTGACATTTTAGATCATCAGCATCAACAAATATAAGATACAGCCTTCATTCTTTTGAAATATCGAAAAGATTCCTCCATGCCTCTCTTGAGCTGATGCAGAGATTCTAATTAATGCCGGCCCAGTGAACCAAGAAGCATCAATTATTATTAGTATTTTGGTTTCACTTTTTTCATGTCATCGATTCATTTTCCCCAAGACTTTTATTTCATATGTCACATTAGACTTGGAGCTCACTTTTTTTTACAGAATGACAAAACTATTTAAACCTGCCTTACTCTTAACCTAAAGTGGACTGAGACAAGCTTCCTCACATGTACATTTTTCAATCTTAGGATATATTAGTGGATTATTTATTGGTACCTTCATCGACTGCACTGACCACACCTCACACTCAACATTATTTTCTGTAACGATAGACAAGCATTTCATTGGCTCGTACTCTGTTGAAGTCAGGATTGTTGTTATTCTTGGCACGTGGATTCATTCCTCTACTTTGCAGTTTCACTTGAGTTTAGCATTGAGTCATGTAATTGTTTGTGTTTGAATCACATCAGTGCACTCGGACCAGAGGTTATTCTCACAGATACGTATGTTTGTGCATGTTGGTGAAGAGAAACAAACAAAGCTGTGGTATGTATAGACTCTTTCAGTATCTTATCAGACTCTTTGGCCTTATCTCTGAAGAGACTGTGAAGAGCTGTTTATATTCACCGCTGCTGAAAGCTCAAAACCTCAAGTGTCCCTTCTCTGACGGTTAATACTGACTCTGGGAAATTACCAGAAAACATATCTCACAGTCAGAGCTGGGTAGTGGCTGGTTACATCCACACACTGTAACTACCCCCCTTTGGTCAAAGAGCATAAAGTTACAGAAGGAAGAAAAGAAACACACATATCTATAAATGTACGGACGGCAAATGTGACCACAAATCAAAAAACGACAGTGATGAAAACTTTTGATTTAAAGACAGGACATCATCTTTTGCTGTGGCTCTAAAACATGGAGCAGGTGCAGGCCTCGAGACATTTAAATGACTCTGACTCAAACGTTTATATAATGTTTGTCGGGACAGACACAGTCGAGTTCAATGATGCAGATGGAGCGATGGAGTCTAAACCAGGCACTGGGTCACCGGCTTTTATGTAACCCTTTAAAACATTAGAAGTTTAACAGAATAGGACTTTTATTTCAGGGCACATCCGAGATCCAAGGGCAGTCAGTCCTGCTCTGACATAATCAGGGTCAGTTTTAATACTTGTTCTTGATGCGCTCTGGTCTCGGACATTACTTGGTCTCACTAAATACGGTCTTGACTACAACACTACTGACTCCTATTAATAAACACATGACATAATTAAGCCGTAAATACATTGGTGTGTGGTGGTCACTGACGTCGGACTCAAATACATCCAGATACACAGAACGTCTCCAAACATCTCTTCAGATCAGATCTCATTTAGCCCATTCACAACTTCCATTCAGACCTGCCACATGAGATTTGATCACTTTGTTCCGATCGAAATTCAAGTTCTGTAAGGGGCCAAAAATGTCACAGTGGAAGTTCAAGTATCACAAAGACAGCTGCCCCCTCAAAAGAGTTACAGGAAAAAGCATGTTTTGGGATACAATCTAATACTGTGGCCAATTTATTCAAACTACTTCAAACTGTCACTAAAAATGGCTTTAGGCAGGAGCCATGAACCAGTCTTAGCAAAGAAAAAAGACAAATATTAGCTATGTAAACAGTGAGATGAATATATCACTAAATTTCCAGCACCACTCATTGAGTCATCTTTTTTCTCACACTTCTCTTTTTTTCTCGGTCACTGAGGCCAGTCCCAATTGTTTTGCATGATCCATGGGCTCTTTATGTAAACACTGCAGCAGCAACAGCCACATAAGCATTTGCATCAGCTTCGGAACAAGTCACTCACAAAGGCTCAGCAACGAAAAATGAACAAAAACATTATTACACATTTAAATTTAAAAGCACTTCTGGGATATGAACAGTTTTTTATACAGCACATCTCATTTTAATGCAGAAACAGAAATAGTTTTGCACATTTTGTCCAGTTCTATTTTGTCTTTTTTCAGCCAATTTCTATTCACTTTTAAATATTCAAACATTCAAAGTTTAATATGGAAAATATTACTTTTTTAAATAAATATTTATTTATTTTTTATTTCAATACTAATGTAACTTTTTTTTATAGCTTTTACATTTTTCATTTTATATCATTTATAGTATCTTTTTAATTTTATAATGGGTTGCTATGGTTGCTAGAGAGGGACTTAAATTGGCGCAGTTCAGCAGTGTTCAAGACTTTGCCTTTTCAGTCCTTTTGTCTCCCACTGATGTTACTCATATACATATTATAAATTCAAATGTAGAGAAATTGGTCTTCTTTCAGAAAATCTAATCTCCAAAGGTTCAGAGGAAAACAGTCTGTACTGAGTCTGATGTTCTTAGAGCTGACAAAGTTAAAGGCCAGTGAGCAAAAGAAGACTTGTTTTCACTTTCTCTGTTTCCAAGTGGCATTCAAGGGACTCTCTGTTTCACTGTGCGTTTTTCTTTCTGATTCTATAAACTTTGTTTACATTGAAGCTTACTTTTTTGTTCATCATTATTATTAGCCCAGAGAGGTTTCATTTTGACGCGTCTGTTTTACTGTTGAGTCATACCAACTCTTCAGGTCTGACTGGTGTTGGCTAAACTCTGTGCCTCGGTATTTGGAATTTGATTTTCACATTGTTTCTTTCATCTTTTAATAGTCATCATGACCTCCTTTGTGAGAGGACCATTAGACTGTAATTATGTGTAATTAAAGAACGTGTCTTTTAAATTAAAGAACAACAAGCCATACACAAAACAATAAAACCATTTATTTTATCTCTGATACATATGACCTTAAGGGACAGATTTACTAACGTGTTGCACAATAACAAAACCCCCGTGGTTTTCTAACTGGCCTTATGTACTTTTTGGGGATTCCAGCATAAACTGAGGATGTTATCGACATGAAAATGTGCAACAGCAACTTCATCTAAAACCAGGGACAGTTGTTGCTGGGGTTAAGTAGTGTTTCTTGTTGTAATTTCACAAAAACAAGCTGTGATTCATTTGCGGAATCATTGCCTCTTTGTTTCTTCTTTTCGCTTCTGTTGTTTTCCCACACCAAAGATTAATGGAAGGCTTTCTGATGAGATCAAATGAACTTCACTAACAATTACACTTGAGCTCAATCATAGCTCCAGTCATGCTCTATTTAACAACCGCCATCGCTTTTGCGGGTTTACCTTATGCAATACCTTTTATGTGTTGCTCAAAGACACTTTTTTGTGCCACTGTTCGGCTCCTCCTCAGCCTTTTTTAGTTTTGTACCGTTCAAAACAAAAGCAGTTGCCCAGCATTTGAACACTTTAGTTTCAGAAAACGCTCAATAGAAGAAAAGATGAAAAAACACAATGGCGTGCAAACTCCAATTGGGCAGAAAACTATGAGTAGAGACTGAATAAAGTCATCAGCCTTAGATTTACAAGATATTTGACAATTTTAGAAATACATTAAGTGAGAAATTGGTGAGGACAATGTTCTTTCTGGAAGGAAAGGGTACCATATGTTTTGGCAAACCAGTGGTGGACGAAGTACACAAACCAAGTACTTGAGTTAAAGTACAGATACACTAGGTAAAATATTACTTCAGTAAAAGTAAAAGTACTCCCTTTTAACTTTCACTTGAGTAAAAGTACAAAAGTATTTGCCTTCAAATGTACTTAAGTATCCAAGTACTAGGCTATAATGCCCTTATAATTTTTGTCAGTCTCTTGCCCCCTTTAGGCGCCAGGAATTATTTAAAAAATACAGATTTTTGAGATCCAAATTTCAAAAGGCTGTGGTTTGAAAATGATACGAGATAGAGTCCTACTCTAAACTAGAAAAATGTCAGGTATGACCCAAAGTATTTAAGTAAATACATTTTAAGCATCTAATTTGCATATAATTTGCATACTATGACATTATATATTGGCGGTTATGTTTTTTCAGTACTTACACACTAATGAACATATTAGAATAGTTTTTTTTTCTTTTTCTGAAATAAAGAATAACTACAACTTCTAATAAACCATAATTAGTAAAACGTATGCAAATAGTTATGAGAAATATACACATGTACTGTATGTGTGTGGTTGCAGTTGCTTTATCTTTTCTTATCCATCCATGTGGCATAGTTAGTAGTTTTTTAGAGTGTGGGACCTCTCATAAAGCACAGCACACAGCCATCACTTTTATTACGATCGCTGCTTTGATTAGCGCATTCTCGCTGACTATCGCCTCTCCCTCCTCGACTGGGTAAAGTGTCAGGATGAACAACACGTATTTGTCCCAAACAGCTGTCAATAGAAGCCGCATTATTCCCAAACTCCCTGTCGCTATCGCGGCCACGGCAGTACACCCGCCCCGGCTTCTAACACCTGTGCTAAAGGTAAAGCTGCAGGTGCTAAAGGTAAAGCTGCAGGTGCTACGCGCTCACGGCTTCCCTTTCCAACATCCTTCACGACTAGTTTCCTCCCGTTTCTTTCACTGATGTTTGGTAAAACGTGGGAAAAACAGCGTGTGCTTTATGAGAGACGCTGAGAAAGGCTGTTTAGTCACAGACGCACTCTCGCACATTCTCACTTTCACTCGGCTGAAAAGACTCTAAAGGTAGATGTTCTCCCTCAGAATCAGAGTCAGCCATTACTAATACCAAAGCTTCATCACAGGTGTATTTTTTATTTGTTATTTTCATGTTTATCAGCTCGCGTGTAGAGAATGAGGCTTCTATTGAGCCGGTCCTGACACTCCCACTGAGACGCGTCTTTGAGGTCTTCTTCTACAAAAATATTTAACGGAAACACAAGGAACGACTAATTTTGCAAAATGTACTTGAGTAAAAAGTAAGATATTTGACGTTGAAATGTAGTGAAGTAAAGTAAAAAGTATCCCTTAATGGAAATACTTAGTAAAGTACAGATACTGGAAAAAACTACTTAAGTACAGTAACGAATTACATTTACTTCGTTACTGTCCACCACTGTGGCAAACAGAGAGAAGTGAAAGTGAGCATAAGGCCACAGTGGGAAGGAAAGTGGAAAATGATCCCAGCAGACTTGACGTTGTCATAGCTTTAACACCAGCTCAAACTAACCTTACAATCAAACAAACTCCACTGGTTTGTTTGAATTGACCAAACTTGTCAGATGTAAAAGCCCTCTTTACTTTTGCCTGTCAGCTTTAACTCCAGTCATGCTCTTCCATAGTTTTGCATCGCTCGCCTCGTTTATGCAATAACTCCCCTCAGACATTTTCCTACTTACATAACAACCTCCTACCTACTTTTCCCACAAAGCCCATGAACAAAGCACTGATTATAAAAACCACAGCAAACCCCTGTCACCTGAATGTGCTTTGGAAATTTATTTGATTACTTCTGACACATTGGTGGTTGTGGCTCCATTTATCACCGGATGCATCCACTCAGCAGACTTTCTTTTACACTTGTCATGGGGTTTGAGCGATGATAGATGTCAGACAATAGGCCCATTTGTTCTGCTGTGTTGGAAGTATCTGAAGTATGCAGGAGTAATGTGACTGCAGCACCTCATGAGACTGCCCTGTGCTTTCACGTGTCCAGACCGAAGCACAAACCGCGAAGAGCAGTGGTGTTCAAACTAAAGAGAGACACATTTAGTTGGATTTGAACAGGTGTTATGTGGATTTGAACAGATTTTAGTAGGATTTAAATTGGTTTTAGTTGGATTTGACTAGGTTTTAGTTGGATTTGAACAGGTTTTAGTTGGATTGAACTGGTTTTAGTTTGATTTGAACTAGATTTAGTTGGATTTGAACTGGTTTTAGTTTGATTTGAACTAGATTTAGTTGGATTTGAACTGGTTTTAATTGGATTTTTACTGGATTTAGTTGTATTTGACAAGATTTTAGTTGTATTGGAAGTTGAATTAGGTAGATTTGAACAGGTGTTAGGTGGATTCTAACTGGTTTTAGTTGGAATTGAAATGGTTGTAGTTGGATTTGAACAGGTTTTAGTTGGATTTGTTCTGGATTAAGTTGGGTTTGAACCAGTTTTAGTTGGATTTGAACAGGTTTTAGTTGGAATTGAACATGTTTTAGTTTGATTTGAACTAGATTTAGTTGGATTTGAACTGGTTTTAATTGGATTTTTACTGGATTTAGTTGTATTTGACAAGATTTTAGTTGTATTGGAAGTTGAATTAGGTAGATTTGAACAGGTGTTAGGTGGATTCTAACTGGTTTTAGTTGGAATTGAAATGGTTGTAGTTGGATTTGAACAGGTTTTAGTTGGATTTGTTCTGGATTAAGTTGGGTTTGAACCAGTTTTAGTTGGATTTGAACAGGTTTTAGTTGGAATTGAACATGTTTTAGTTGGAATTGACCAGGTTTTAGTTGGATTTGACCAGGTTTTAGTTGGAATTGAACAGGTTTTAGTTGGAATTGAACAGGTTTTAGTTGGAATTGAACATGTTTTAGTTGGATTTGACCAGGTTTTAGTCAGATTTGACCAGGTTTAGTTGGATTTGACCAGGTTTTAGTTGGATTTGACCAGGTTTTAGTTGGATTTGAACCTGCTTGTACAAAGCTGCTGCTGTTGGGGCAATAAACAAATACGTTTATCTCTGAAGCTGAGGGCCACATAAATCTCATCTTGTGCTACGATTGGCCCCTGGGCCGGACTTTGGAAACATCTGGTGAAGAGGTTAGAGGCACTTTCTCCAGAAAATAATGAAATGGTTTGAATTCATTGGAGAAACAGGTGGCGTCTTGAGCCCACGCTAATCTTTTCAAAACAAAAAGGGCACCTTTGTTGTTTATGTAATGTTTTTTAAAGAGCTCTTGAATTTTTGAACATTTCATAAAAAGCCTTTGAAACTATGCAAAACATTTCCACTGAGTAGTACGGTATTGGATGGTTCAGGTTATTTAAATGTGTTTCCACTGTGCCGTGTGTTGGATACTTACAAAATAATTAAATTTAGGACAAAAATGCCAGCTCGATCCGATAACATCACATTATCCGCTGTTCCCTGAGGCTGTGTGTATATGAACCTGTTTTTACGGCTCCTCTCTCGGCTCCAGAGGAAGAGGAGTTATGTAGCGGGACTCTGAGACGGGCCTCGGGGGGAGTTGTGCGACTGTGACCTACAGGTGCCCTTCTGTGGGAGCACCACCTGATTTCAGAGCCTGGACCTCGTCCGTGGATAAGTTTAGCTCCTCAACAAAACAACCCACAGAGAGAACGGAAAGAAAACGAGAGAGATTCCCTGCAGCTGCAGCATATTTACATGAGAGATTTTAATATAGAAAGTACATTTGTGGGCGATAACTTCCTTAAATTATGGCAGATTTGCATGAGTTCCTCTTTGGAAATGAGGTCACAAAACCGTTTCATGGGATTGTTACTGTTGCCTTTCACTTCTCTTTGTCAAAACAAGTGCAATCTATCTTTAATCATTTCTTAATATTTGTGCTGAAATACAAAGCTTGTTTTTGTCGTCCAAATGTCCCCTGGTATAATTATGTTTAAATATTTTGCCCGCCTGAAATGAATGGTTTAACCCATCACTGTGGTTTAGGGCAGGGTCCCCAACCCGGGCATGCGGACCCGTGCAGTCCGTGAGTCATTTAACGGGCGAGGAGAAAGAATAAATAACTTACATTATTTCAGTTTTATTTATTATCTGAGTCTGAACGATGTTTTATTTTGAAAAATGACCGGATTCCTTCTATTACATCCGTCACTTGACGCTTGTCCCGGTCACGTAATACGTTGCCGCTAAAATTAAACCTCCAAGCTAAAATGAGTAAAAAACAAACTTTGGAAAGTTTTTAAGGTGAAAAAACCCAGTGAGGAGACAGAAGAAGAGCATACGACTTTCAAGACAAAGTAAGCTGCATTTAACAGACAATACCAGGAGTCCTACTTAAAATATGGATTTATAGCGACAGGTGATTCCCGCTCATCGAGCCTGCTCTGCATAATATTCGGCGGCCGGCTCTCTTATGAGGCAATGAAGCCTTCAAAACTGCTTCGCCACTTGGAGTGTTCCACTTCCAGTGCATTTCATTTTTAGGGTGTTATATCTCCTTGTTACGTCTATCGAGGTAAATCTAGTTTAAATAACATCCCACGTACACTGGATCTGAGCAGAGCTAATACAGGCCTAGTTCAGCTCCAGTCCCACTGAAGCCTCACTGGTCAGTTTTATTTTTAAAAGTACTTCATAAAGGCATCCAGTACCACTTTGGTCACCTCTCAGCTTTTCAACTCTTATAAAACATAAAGTGATAGATTCTGATAAAGTTGCTGATGGATTTGGGCTTTTATTTTCCCCGAGGAGCCTGAGCTGAAAGAAACCACAAGTGTACCTTTAGATATTCTGTTCAAATTGTTTTTAATTTTTTTATCAAAATGGTTCTTTTCCCTGACACATGCACAGACTGTTATCCACTACAGATAACACACTCAAACCTGTCGTGCTGCAGTGCTCTCATTTCCTCTCTGCCCTACTTTCTCTCTCTCAATCTGTCTCATTAGCATCTCCCGTGTTATTTAATTCTGTCTACCTCCAACCCCAGCCTCTTCCGATCTGGACTGCTTTGAAAACCTTTGAAAACCAAACAAAAGCCACTTATTATCTCTGAACTCATGTGTGCTCTTCTGTCAGACACGGGCCTAAAGTGGTGTTATTTTATTCAGATTTTGGAGGATCATGGAGGCTCTGTGAACAGGTAACAAGTAAATAAACATGCGTTGTCCCTGCGTTGGTCCCTTTATAACATGTTTTTGCTTTTCCTCGTTTTGCGTCACTCGACTGAAACCGCCCGCAGATATTTACAGACCTCCAAAGCCTGTATGTCCTTTCTTTATGTAACAATATCCGGCTCTTCTCCACTGTACTGTTCACTCAAGAGGGACTTACACACAAACCTCGGGGTGTTTTTTCTGAGCGTGGCATGTTCTTTATTGTTCGACTGCCACGACTGAGAACATGAGCCGTCCCAAAGTGTTTTTCATTCTCTCGTTGAGTCCACATCATCAGGTACAGCACATAAGACACGTGGAAGAATGTACAACTCACTAAAAGACAAGGTGTTCTGTACGTGGAAGGTTCTGGAGAAGGACTGCTTAACGTTGATGTTTTGTAAATGAGAGTATGAGCTTCATGAAGGACAAAAACATTATACCCATAAACAGCAATGACAAAGCAAAATCTTATCCACTTCTGTCCATACTGTACATTTTGGCCTCTGGTCACATACAGACACAGAGAAAAGACAAAAAAACATGAGCTTAACGTCTACTCGGGTAAATCTCCAAACCGACTTGAGCCTTAATTACACTGAAGGTCAGTTTTTATTGTCGAAAACAATATAAAGTGCTCTATAATGGCATCCAGTACCACTTTGGTCACCCCTCAGGCCAGAGTAAAGGCTTTCAGCATCTCTGTTCAGTGTGTTTATGTAGAGATATCAAACAGAGCTTAGTCTAAACATGATTATGGTTATTACAATCATCTGGTGGTAGTAATCTCTGATGACTAGATCTTTTGCAAACTTCTTTTTGCTTCATGGTGAGTAAAACAAAACTGATTTGCTCTTTTTTAATCATCTTTTTTTGGATTTAAAAAACATTGAAACATGATTAACGATGCAATGGAGGAGACAGTGTTAAACTTGATCTTTGTAAGATTTTACATGTCTACTTTTTATTGTGGGATAGTCTTTTGTTGCTGGTACAAGAGATGTTGGTTTTTGTTTTCAGGTAGCACATTTTCCCTTTACCTTGTCATTTAAACTGATCAGCATACTGCCTGTAATTACAAAATGCCAAGATACTCTGTTAAAAGTGTTAAAACCAATGAGTGCTTAATTATTGTGACCTGACATGTTGTGTAACAGTACATGAGAATGTTAAGTAGTATTTCACCTTCAGGTCTGTCTGATCCAGCTGTGACTGATACATAACCCCTATAGTCGTGTAAACCTGGATTAATATCACTTTAGAGCCTAACATTTTGGACATGGCAGGCTTAAAAAAAACACAATTAGTTTCCATCACAAAAGGTTAAACAAATCTGCCACGTAATGGGAAACAATCAGGGACATGTGAGTCTTAAATATAAATAATTATTTACTAGAATATCATGAATTTATTAAAAAATGGAGGAGAACCTGCGTGAGTGGAGAGACAGTGAACAGCTGGTGGTTGTGAAAGAGACTTATTTAATTACGTAAAGTGAAACCTGACCCTGAACTCCACTCGCACTGTTTTTTGCAATTCATGTTTTATGTATATAGTCACCTAAATAAAATAAAAAAAAATCTACATATCTTAATAAAATAATTTAAAAATAACAAGTATTTAGCAAAATGTGGAAAAGTTTCTATAAATACTTACACTTTGTTATATGTTTATATAAAAAATAAAATCTAATTGTTCTCAATATTCACTCACTCTGAGCAGTTTAGAGTGAAAAGTTTTTTTTTACCAGTTTTTAATCTGAGGACCAGCACAAATGCTACAAAAATGTTAGCTTAAGAAGGAGTTTTGGTAGTTTGTCCTTCATGGAGTTGTTTTCATAAAATAATAAACCATTGGAGGCCAATAAGATATTATCTTAGCTCTAAAGTGAACCCGGAAAAATGTAATTCCGAGTTCTGCTCTGTGCCAGGTTTATGTTAAAAAAGAAAGAAAATACACTTTGTAACTCTGACACCTGACTCCATGAACCAAAACATGATTTCATTTGAATGAATGAATTAATGAATAAACTTTATTGTTTCCCATTTGTAAACAAATGCAGAAATTTGTCTTTAGCCTCACAATCTATAAAAATATTAAATAAATAAAAAGACATATACAGAATGTTCGGTGGGGGTCGGGGGCCGCAGGTGCAAAATGGCTGCCACGTCTCTGTCAGTCTGCCCCAGGGCAGCTGTGGCTACAGATGTAGCTTACCACCACCAGTGTGTGACTGTGGAGTGAATGAATAATGAACAATGTAAATTATATTTGGTGTGTCCCCCTTTAGCAGCAGTTCTGGCATAAGGTCAGTATATTTCAAGAGAAGAGAACTTGAAGAGTAATGTCATCCCAGGGCTTCTTCTGTGAACCAACATGAGTCTGTGGCTCTGACACTGAACTAGGCCGAGCTTGTTTTTTGTGGAAAATAATCTAAATATATCTATATTTGTTTTATGGGTATTTCAACAAAAACATCTGAAACCTCACTCACACTGGGGTCTGTGGAAAACCTCATTAAGAGTCCGGATAAAACTTGAAATTATGTTGAAGTATGAGAACACATCACCTTCACCTTATAATCTTAATCTTGTCCTGATTACTTTTGAGATTCTCTCCACAGTCTTGATTCTAAAACTGCTCTGACGTCATTCGCCCTAAACACATTTTTAATTTCTTACATAAACCTCTGAAGCTCGAGGGGAAAGTCAGAACATCAGCTCTTTTCAGCTTCGACATAAACGCTGCTGTACTTTGGCCTCGAGCTGCGGCTGATGAATTAAACATCTCTTAACGTTCAAATATTCCCCACACATCAGTGCAATCTTTACATTCTGTTTGTTCTTTCTGGTCTCATGCAAAAGATCCTCAGATCATGTTGTTGCATAAAAGCTTCTTTCTTTTTCTTTTTTTTTTTTTCTTTTTGAAACTGGGTTAATGCTGCTGCAGCGACTGAAGAAAAACCCACTCTGCCGATAACAGACTCCCAGAATACACTCTGCGAAAAGAGACTGCACTAGAACTAATGAGATGGACACCTAGTTTTTTTATTTCTATCTTATTTTCCATGAGATTCCCATCAGGTCGTAAATGGTCCAAATGTACTCCAGGTTTTCCAGGCTGTGTGGGAGCCCTGTCGGTGTTTTTCTAATTGGACATTAGCTCAGTGTGTCGCTGTAGGCTGAGGATCGATAGGCTGTAATTGGCTCAGTGTGAGGCTGGAATATAAAGCAGCAGCGTGGGTTTGGTCTCAGTGAGAAGTGAATACAAGGTTAAATACAAGGTGCACGCGTTTGTTAGTGGAAAAACTTTTTGTGATGCTTTGTATAAATGTGTTGTTGGGCCCTGCTCTAGAGAAGCTGACTATGGCAGCTGTAAACAGTGAGAGGTGTGGATATGTTTTAGACAATCCCTCTGGTTCTACTCCTTAATACCAGGTCTCATATGGATGATATATAAAGTCCACTGTACTATTTTCGTGTTTTCATTTCCTCGTGTGATTACTTTACATTACGTACCAACCAGGTGACAAGGCTCCTCCCATCTCAGTGAGGTAAATGCTCGTCTGGTCCAGGCTGCTCTTAAATCCAGCCCTGACTCTGTGTTTTGCTGCAGCTCAGTTACACAGTCTTTATATTATTGATGTGTGTTGT